>JADANM010006098.1:1166109-1201251 GCA_026213755.1 Eurema hecabe
TTTTATTATTTCAGGTTGAAATTCTACAAAAGCCAGGAGAAACTGTATTTGTGCCAGGCGGATGGTGGCATGTGGTTCTTAATTTAGATGACACAGTGGCTGTAACGCAAAACTTTTGTAGCCGCACAAACTTCCCTATTGTATGGCACAAGACTGTTAGGGGTCGCCCCAAACTATCAAAGAAATGGATAAAAATGTTAGAGGCTAAGGAACCTGACTTGTATAAGGTTGCGAGTAGTATTGATGTGAGTCAGGGAACCGGAGTAGCTTCGGACAGTTCATCTAACAGCAGTTCCTCAAGTAGTGACAGTGACAGCTCCTCATCAAGTTCCAGTGAAGATGACAGTGGACAAGAAAGCATCACAGCATCCAAAAAGAAAAGACGAAGGAAAGTATAAAAGAAAAAGAGTGATAAATAAAGTATTTTCTATCAACAGCACCAAGAAAAATATTCTAAACATAGTATATAATTTATAGTTTAAGCTGGACCTTTTTGTATTACTAGGTGTAATAATTTAATTTTGACTTGTTGGTTTTGAAGAGGTGTTTTTGTTACACTAAACATCACATGAAATATAATTTAGTATTGTATTTTCTTTGTTTTATTCCATATACTCATGACAAGTAAGTGTTTTTGTATACTTATTATGTTTAAACAGTAATAAAATTTATTATTATCTACTCTTAGCACTAGTTTGTTCCTTTTTCTTTAACCATTACTATTTGTATAATAACCATAAGGTTTCGGTTGTTAAACAGTAAAAAAATAATTTAAAAGTTTATTTAGCTTTGTTTTGTAAACTGAGTTGAAACTTGGAAATTAATTTTTATATATTTATTTTGTAAGAATGCAGCAAGACTAGAATGCATATAGCTCATATAGTTATATTCGAGATACTTAAATGGCACTAATGTAAATTGTAAATAGTCTGTAAATCTATGCAGTTACTACATTCTCTTTTTTTGAATTTCAATATCACAGAAAATGAGCGTCAAAATATAGCATAAGAATCTCATTATAATCCGTTTAGTTATATTCATTATAGTTTCATTATAGTTTATAGCCGAAAATCCATTTGCCCCATTTTGAATACCGGCAACTCCTGCTCAGTCCGCCATTAAATAAAAAAATTAGCCATTTCTTACTTTATCCACATCAATAGGTACGAAATGGTTTTAAAATTTTTATTTGTTATTAAAAAAAAATATTTATAATATTATACAGATTTTTTTTTATTTAATTTTTTTTTATATTCATAGACAACCAAACCGCATGCACCAAATGTATTGATTGACATTAGATAAATATAATTAAGTGGCAACGTAAAAGTTGTCTTTGGTATTCAGCCTATCGGCGGAAGCCATATTTTGTTATCCTTGCCAAAGTTCCTGTGGATTTTCCATTCAAAATGTTAAAATCAGCTTCTGGTGCTTTGGTGAATGTCCTGAAAAGGTCTTTAGTGCCTGCCACAAATGTTTGTGCCGTAATTCCCTCGAGGAGGGCTCACGGAGGCCCCGTCGAGTCAGATGAAGACTTTGATAGAAGGTAACCTGTGAGAAAATTTTGACGTTATGTAACTTGTATATTAAAAAATATTTATGTTTTAAATCGTTGAAATAATTCTTCGTCATTTAATGCTTAATGGCATTCAGTGTTCTAATCCTTGTGCTTCGATAATTCTTTGATAAGTATCGAGGCCATCGTGAATTGTCTTGTTACATTTTTTGATAAGAACAAGTCATACCAAAAAATCCTATGTTTGTAACTGTAACTACATTCTCTGGTATCTGTTCATGTTTTAAAAAAGATATATTTAAGAAATCACAATATTTATCAAGTATTCGTTCCAAACCTTTGCTTTTTTATTTTTCATATCCAATAAGCTTTTCTTTATTTCAGATATGAAGCATTCTTCAACAGGAAAGACATTGATGGTTGGGAAATCCGCAAGGGTATGAATGACTTGTGCGGTATGGATTTGGTTCCGGACCCTAAGATCATTATTGCAGCGATGCATGCATGCAGGAGGGTGAACGACTATGCCCTTGCGGTGAGGTTCATCGAGGCGTGCAAAGACAAGTGTGGCACCAAAGTAGGAGAAATCTACCCATACATCATCCAGGAAATTAAGCCAACACTAACAGAGCTCGGCATCGAAACTCCAGAGGAACTGGGCTATGACAAGCCAGAATTAGCTTTAGAAAATGTGTTTGACTACAAATAAGGTTATCGGGTGTAAGCTGTAGAAAATTTATATAATAGTTTTGCTGTTGACTTATTTTATTTAATTGTGAGATACCAATATCAAGTATTCTAGGTCCACCATATAAAATCGGCTGGCTTGTCTAATGTATTAAACATTGGCAAAATAGCACAGTGGTTTTATTTCTGTATACATATTTATTTTGCATGAATAAACAGCTTTGTTAGTAACCAGTTTTTATGTTTTATAATTCTAAAAAAGGAATTTGATAAAGACTAAAGAACCATGTTGAAGGATAATTAATTAATAATTAATTTTGTGTTTGAAATCCATATTTGTTTCAAAGAAATTTTCAGTTTTCATGTATCTCATGAAGAATAAATTAACCATCACCTAGAAGAGCTCTTTAGTAATTATTATGAGTATCTCAAAGGGCTGAACACTAAAATAGTACATACATTGGAAATATTTTTTATTTTCATATTAAAGAACAATATACAAAGTTAATTTTAAATATAATTGAGTGTTTGCCCTCTCCAGCATATTATCACACTCGCAGAATCACCAATGTGTTGGCTATTGTGGAATGAGTATGTTTCTTCATTGAAAGATGTCATGTCATATGTCAGGCATTTTTAGTGCGGGAAAACCGAATTAGGAAGCTGCTTTCACAAGGGTTTTTTTGCTTTTATTTAAGAACAGACTGCCTGCTGTTGAGATGGTGAGGGTGGTAATTCAATAATGATGGGATAAGTTGGTTAGAATATGCAGGGGTTAAACTGAGGCATTTCCTATACATCCTTATATATAAAGTAGAATATCCTACCTATCTATGTAAAAAGTGTTTTTTTTATATATAAGTATATTAAAAAAACACTTTTTAAATACCTTAAAAAGTAAATTATAAACCAAGTTATTCTCAATGATAAACTCATGTTATATTGCTTCAGGTATAGAGGGACATTGCAATCTATCTTAATATAAATTAAGGTAAAAAAATCTTTAAAAACAAGCTTTTATTTAAATGCGCTAAAAAGAAAAAAATAAACTTTTACACTATAACTTTACTGTCAACTTATAACATTTCAAATTCAACATATTTGACACAATTTATATGTTTTAAAAGCTTGTCGCGATGTCATCGATGATAGAAAAATATTCTATCATCCCGCCATTTAGCATTCATAATTGAAAAAATTCTTTCTTACTGTAAAAAGTATGTTCCGAGGTGGCAGAAATAGAAAGTAGATATGAGACAATTTCAGTGATGTTTTTACATTCTTATGAACTGTTTGCTAATAAATGGCTCCATTTTTGGCTAGTACTCATTTCAAGAAAATATTTGTCTTCTGATATTTTTTCATAAATTACATTCTCAATTTCTTTGTGGCTGTACTGCACTGTGAAATAAGCGCCGTCTGACTTAATAAAATCAATTTGTGAGCGTCTACGCGTTTAAGTGTAACACATGTGTCTCAATTTTGATGCTGAAGATAAAATTTTGTACCCTTCATTTTTTTAAACAGTAAAAAGTATAATTTAGTAGAAAACAGTACGATACTGTTTAAAACTATACATAGTTGACAACCCTAGACGGGACGCGAATTTGCATTGTCATCGCGATAGGTGAGTGCGGGGCCCCGCGCGCCTGCTGTCTTGCGTCCCCATTGATGTCACGGACAGCATAGCCTTAATAAGCCTAATTAATAGCATAACATTCACACTTATATAATTAATGTAAAGATAAGTCTGTCAATCTGTTACGCTTTTACATCTTAACCACTGGACCGATTTCAGTAAAATGTGCTTCTGAAATACTATAGATTTAAGGAAAGCACATAGCCTCCATTTTATTACGAAATAGGTTTGAATCTAAGCCATCTAAGTCTAATTTTATTATAAAACAGTACATTTGTCCCATGAAAGAAGATTTAAGGATATGAACAGTTACAGTTACATTTGGATTGTATTTTGAATATTTCTCTTACTTATATGTATTTTGGAACTTGAAGCCGTTTTATCAACATTTTTCGCTGATGCTTCGCTCCTATGGGTCAAGGCGTGATGTTATATTGCATTAAACCTTAATGTAAAATAGTAAACTATTCAACACTAAAATAATTATTCAATTCGACCCAGTACTTTCTAATATATAGATAGCTCGTTCACACAAACAAACTCTTCAGTTTTTAAAAGCTTTTGTCTTACTTTATTTATGTACTAAGGGTTAATAACTCTATGTTATAATACGCTTTGGTATCCCTCATCTACCAGTTGTAAATTTAAAAATACGAGATGGATATATAGATTAATAATTATATACGATAGGGACTCGGTAATTTCCCAGACAAACCCATAAATAAAACGAAGTAATTACGTAAATACTTTAATGATTGCAATATACACACAGTCATACCATATTTACAGTCACAAATCATCACTTAACAAAATTGTGCTTTTCCATACCTATATATAACTCATAAATATTAAATTAAATAATTTAAATAGTGAACGCAAAACAAAATAAATTAATAGAGAACTCATGGACTAGAAATATATTCACTTTCAATATTAAATGCCTCTATTGTAGATTAGTAAAAATAAAAATATCTTTTAATCATTATTATCTATGGATTATGATTTCTTGTTTGATTAAGTATATTTTATATAGTAACTTGTCTGCTTTTACACAGCTTTCTAGTCCATAGAAATAAAACAATAATAAATTTCATACGCATTCTGTTAAATATAACATTGTTACGCAATTAAATAGATTTGTACTTTTCTATGATGTCTACACCTTATCACTGGGCTTGGCTAACAATTTAAAATAATTTTAATATTACGATTTATGAGAAAACTTAACCTATCCGAAATAGGTAATGGGCTTACGGATTCACCACTATCAGGTACCTAACAGCGGCCCAAAGAATCCTTAATGTAACATCTATACATTTTAAAACATCAATAAAGATATATTGGATCTTTAACCCTGCCAGGTCGCTCACCAAATACAGTGAAATTCAATTTATTCTCCTAGGGAAGTATTTTACAAATTTAAATTACGTTATTAGACTAGATCGTTACTATGACTTGCGTCGACTAGAATATGTCAACAAAATATTATTACAATAATTTAAAATAAATTAAAAACAACGATTGCACTTATAAATACTTAAAATAAAGGAATGTGGGTAAAATAAAGTACCGGAACAAATATTTCGTTATTGCACAAAAATAAATAATAATAAATAGTTGTAAATACTAATTGCTTGCGTAGATCCGTACTAGACAGCTGAGATCGTCATTATATTATAACTTATTTGGTATTTATCACTCTTTCTTTATCAAAATAAAACGCAAACGGTAATCTTGCAAATCGACTGACGAACTCCGTAAAAACGAAAAATTATCCGATCACAAGTTACGTACTAATTACATATGTACTTCGAATTTCGAAAACCGCATCACATCAATTTACATTTAATGCCTATTTCGATGGCAACATTACTCTACTCATGTCAAGAGTGTCCCAGAACATCCGTTTTGAAGTTTCTTCACATTGTAAATTTAACAATCTAGGTAGTATGTATCTGTGTAAGCACTGATAAATACATACAGAGAGACAAACTCTTCGAAATTTGAATTTCCCTCAAAATATTTTCCTAAGCGTCGTCCAACGTGACACATGTCACACGTCATCGTGACGTGTCGCGTCAGCTGTCAGCGCGACAGCGACGTCACTGTTCGAGCGGGTCGGCGAGCGGCTCGGTGGCGGGCTGGTCGCGCTCGGGCTCCGCCACGAGACTCAGTAGCTAGGAGTCCGCCACCACGGCCTCGCGCTCCGACTTCACTTGCTGTTGCTGTAATATAATTATAATACTTTAAATTTAGCGAAAATTAACCATCACTTATTTAAAGTTATTTCTATTTATAACTGTAATAATTACTACACGTCTCAATCATGAAAGAAAAGGCTAAATAATAAAAGTAAAGTAAAATAAAAAAATCAGTCAATAAAATTAACAGATTTGCTATATGCCAATATATTTCTATTAAACTAAAAAAGGTGAAGGTGTCTCCATGCTTTTCTTTTTTTTAAGGCTCAACTTTGTAGCCGGCAAATGAGCAGAGGAAAATTCCTCATCCAAATCCATTCCTCACAACTAGGAACCAATTTCAATATATTACCATGGCCTTGGTTAAAACGGTAGCGTCCTTGAGGCTGAGCACCTGCAGCACCTGCGCCTCGCCGCCGCCCTGCAGCATCACCTGCGCCACGCCGCCGCCCATCGATATCGTCTCCAGCCCTTCGCCGTTTTGCTCAACCTGACATATAAACATTACGCTTACAAATACCTTCAAATCACCTCTTGTTAATATACACACTAAACATCAGTGCATATTTGAAATATGTTGTAGACACAACGATAAATTTAGAATACCAAGTACCAACCCAATAAAATTGGCGCCTCATAGTTAAAACAATATTGACTATGACATATTCAAATTATTCGTTAATTTGTGTTTTTTAAAAGCTTAGAACAAAGTATCGCACAACTTTCTAAATCTAATATTCATAGCATTATAGTAAAACTAAAAAATACAGATTACAAAAGCTAAACTCAAAAGCGAAAAATAAAATAATACACACCTGGCAACACAACGCGTGCATATACAGCTCACAAATAAAACACAATTTAGACAATCACAGCTTTAATTATTATATAAACATTTCATTCAATTGCGCTGAGAATATTGTGCAATATCTATTGCATAATATGTTTTTATTTTATTTTCAAGAAATCCCGCAAATAACATACATATTGGATATTTCTCATTAGAATTCACTTGCACAATATTCCAACTGCATAAAACAAAAAACACAACACAAAAATAAACTCTATAAACTTAAAAATCAAATACTACACAATTTATCTACGCGAGAGCTAGTGAAGATCTCATTTTAAAATTGGACACATAACAATTTCAATATCTATATCTTTTCTACTTTGTAGCAACACCTTGAAATACAGTAGAAACTAATATGAAGACCCTAACACTCGATATTTGCGAAATCAGTATTTATTTTCCCTCTTCAATATCAAAATATATTAATCAAGCCTCTTTTTTGGAAATAGCTATTTTATTTTACAAAAACTACTCAAAATTATTTAAATTTAAAATTTTAACTTATTCAAGTACAATAGCTATCAAATAAAATGTCGAATTTTTCGCTGTTTCCCCTCTCGGATAATTTGTTATATTTTTAGCTATGTACAGCCTGTTAAGTTATTAATGTAATATATATAAAATATAATATGTACATATAAAAGAAAGTCGTGTTAGTTACACCATTTATAACTCGATAACGGCTCAACTGATTTGGCTGAAAATTGGTGGGGATGTAGCTTAGAACCAGGAGAAGGACATAGGATTCTTTTTATCCAGTTTCCAGGGAAATAAATTTTTTCAACGCGGGCAACAGCTAGTAACTAATAAAACACAACATTTCGACAGTTGTATAAACGGTCATTTGAATTAATTATTTCATAGTCCTATCAGAGTAGACTGTAGAGCAATAGTATTTTTAGCGACTACTGTATTATCATAATAATAATTACTCAATATTTCAAATAAAAATCTTCACTTATTCTCAATGCAAGCAACACTCACTGGTATAATACTTAAGATTGAACACGGGCGAATCACACATTCATAATAGCTATATCTTTATATTGGCACGTTTTTCTACTAACAGGTGAACCCTCAAGTCAAGAGTAAGTACATCTTAAATTAAGACACACTGACGGCCAAATACTCAAACGCAAATTAAATTTAAGCGCGCCTTAAGTCTCGTCAAATCGGACTGGTTTAAGTTGCGTTTCAGTATTCCGCAATTAAACTGTCAGACTTTTTGCAAACAGTCAAACAGCTGGATTTAAGACAAGCTCAAATTTGGTTGGCGTTGGAATACTACTTGCAAAATTTATTATAAATCCAATAAAAATAACAATTACTTCTGTGCATCATTAATGTACATAGTGCATCATAAAAATCTGTAATTTCAAAGTCAACAAGCAACTTAGTGAAGCATAAAACAGAAATACCGTCAAATTTAATAATCAATTGACAAAATAAAAATTCATGCAAAAAACCTTATAGCATTTATCATCTATAAGTAACAAAGAACGTTTCAATAAAAACTCAACAATTTTTTCAAAAAACATATGACAAATTCAACTCATCAATAAAACATGAATAAAAGCATTCTCTCAATTCTGCTTGGCAACACTTAAAATATTTTCTATAGAAGTATCAACCAATGTTTGGGGCAAATTTTTAAAAATATTAGACCATTTTAATATGTAGTATATTTAAAATAAACGTGAGATCTGTTAAAATTAATGTTGCAAGAATTATTTTCTTCATTTTAAGTTTATTTTTAATAAAAAATACAACATGCAAAATGGCACACAACAAGCTATCTATTGTATAACAGTAACATTTTACGTGACTAGACTTAAAATTACGATTTCTTTGGTGATAATGTTTTAGGTTGAGGGCATTCTATTCTATTTAAATATAGCAACATTTGTAAAATAATATACTTAATAAATATATTTTGCAACTAGCAAACTATGTCTAATGAAAATGCATGGACTCTGTATGTTTTGTGTATTTTGTGTGTATGTGTGTTTTAAAACATTTATATTAAGTCTTTGACCTTCTTCTGGATGTTAATGCTTAAATATTTAAATATGAAGTAAGTCCTAAATAAAAATTATAAGCCCGATTCAGTACGCGCAAAGTTTTAATGACTACCAAATAAATAAACCTTCTGTTCACATGAAATTTTGTATGACCACAGTCAAAATAAGTTTCGTTTCCTTCCCTTAATGGGACTACAAAGGTCTATATAATCAGTCAGTCGAGGCAGTATTGTCAAAATTGTCAATCTATATTTTCTTTTTATTTAAATATAATCTACATTACATAGTTTCAATTTTGATGCGCGTACGCACTTGCGGGTGCGTGAGCGCGTGGGTGCGTGCGTGTCTGTGCGTGGGGGTCTGGGTGTGAGCGTGGGTGTGGGGATGAGCGTGGGAGTGGGAGTGGGGGTGGTGTCGCGCGGGGGCAGTGACCTGCACGAGCGGCGCCACGCAGACGCCGTCCTGCTGCTGCATGGACGCTACCATCGACTGGTACACGGACGCCGACACCGGCACCGTGATCACGCCCGACACTGACACCGGATAACCTGCAATTGAAGTTTAAACTTATTATTAAAAGTTAAATTATACAACACTAAATTAAAATAATATATTAATCAAAGTGTTAGTCTCGACATGTAGTTTTTAAAACACAAAAACTAAAAATCACTTCTCAGCATTATGATGATTTAATGTCAATTAAAGCATTTTATGTTCGTAATGACTAAGAATTTTTGTTTATATTATCATTGTGTGTGTGTTACGTGTAGAGTATAACATTTACGCGTGTAGTGTGTAACGTGTAGCGTGTAGTGTGTAACGTGTAGCGTATAACATGCAGCGTATAGCGTGTAACGTGTAGTGTGTAGCATGTAACGTGTAGTGTGTAACGTGTAGTGTGTAACGTGTAGCGTGTAGTGCGTAACGTGTAGCGTATAATGTGCAGCGTATAGCGTATAACGTGTAGCGTATAGCCCGTAGCGCGTAGCGGCGTGCGGGCGGCGCTCACCGTGTCCGTCGTCGGTGGTGAGTATGATCTGCGTGTCGGGCGCGAGCCCCGCGTCGTTGAGGTCCACGTCGCCGTCGAGCGACCCCACGCCCACGCTGCTTACCACCGCGCCGCCCTCCGTGCTCTGGATCTGCGACCATACACCATACACCATAAACCATACATCTTCTTACCGCCTCAAAAATATTACAAACGCCAAAGTTTATTTAATTAAGGTGAGTATATTTGTAGATTATATAAATATATATGCTAAAAAAACTGAATGCATTTGGTTGAATCCATATGCCAAAATTAGACACTGTATTTATTCAGGGATTGCCACGGGAAAAGAGACCACGAAGTAAATGTGCGTTACACAGCGTATAGGTAGCAGACTTTTTATTCGAGCGTTGAAAAGGGTTCAAATAAGAGTCTAATGTGGTACGATCATATTAACCATACCAACCAACCATAGAAACTGCATTCCATTCCATTGGTAAATTATTATTTTATAACATTACGACGATTTAAAAGTGAAGTTGAATAAAGATACTTTTGACTTGGAATTAAATAACATTTACCACTACATAAAGTCAATTTCCGATCTAAATGTTCCTATGTAATATGGTAAAATTTTAATTTTTTTAATATAACATAGGGTGCGAGCAGGCGAGCAGGTTTAATGGTGGTGGTGACACGTACCACTTGCGCAGTGGTGCCGTCGGGCAGCGTGATGATGGGGCTGTTGGGGTCCACCTGGATCAGCGACACCGACCCGTCCGGGTTCGTGATGGTCTGCAGCACGGCCGGCGCGTACTGCGACATCTGCCGCACACATACATACATATGGATTAATCTCACTAAGCAGGGACATCTACAACATACATACACACATACATATGTATCTCAATTGACATCATAATAAGAAAAAATCAATGGCATATGTAGCATATGTAAGAGGCTCCTGAAAAACAATTTGTACTATCTTGGGAGCTTGGGTAAAGTTGAAAGCATATTTACAAAAAAATATTGGGAAATAAAATTCGGGCTTACACCAGAAACACTGCTTTCCATGAGGGAAAAAAATTAAAATGTAACAGTAACTTTTCGTTCATATACAAAATATGTACACATTATATTGTTTAAAGCGGCCTTATTCATCAGTGATAATCAGTTATATCTTCCGTAGTAAGGGCGGTAAGGAATCATACTAAAAGGTACAGGTACTGAGTCGATATCAAAAGTTAGTTTTAGTTAAAACTCTATAATAATAATTTGAAAGGCATAGCGTACATCGACATCAGCCAGAGTCATCTGATCGATGCACACTTGCTGGGACGTGAGCACAGCGGGCTGGTTGTGCTTGGACGAGCTCGAGTTGCAACTGCCACTTGGCATACATTGAGAGCTCTGAGTTTTGTTTATGTATGAATATAGAATACCAGTGGAGGGATAAAAAAGAGAAGGAGAATACACCATGAAGAAGAGACACAAGAAGAAGTTTAATTTTGTATAGACAACAGCAGTAGAGGGAGAGACAGAGAGAGACACAAGAAAATAATAAGTACATCAATTTAAAGTTAATACATAAATATTTTGTCACAAAATCGTAGAGATCATAAATACATTATTTAATAAAAAATTGAGACACAATATAAGTAAAATGTTACCAAATCCCAGGCGGCAGTCCGAAATTGAGCATGACAGAAGAAAGTTTGTTGTTAGTAAAAAGTCATAATATTATGTTAATGGAATCACAGTACTTATATAAATAATAATTTGTGTAAGTGTTATGTTAATAGTATGTAAGTATCCTTTTAGGAACCAAGTGATATCAAATACATCGATAGAATGTGTGACATAGAAATGTGTAAAAATGTGAATATGTTATGTTGGAGTTAGTTTTAGAACACCCTCATACAAGAGTATTGTGGATTTTTCTAATCCTAGGTGAATATGCCATCTGATGTCTTTTTAAAACTCTGTTGACCTTTCACCTGAGTTCTATTTTAAAACTCAGGTGATTCGGATGCCAGATGTCAGTATTGAAATATCGGTATCATCACAAAAAAGTGTGCATATGCGTGCATGTATATACACATCTGTGGACTGTGTGTGTGTGTGTGTTTATATGCGTGCATGTATGCACATATACACGAGAGTGTGCGTGTGCGTGTCTATATGCGTGCATGTATTTACACCTTTGTGTGTGTGTGTGTGCGTGTCTATATATACACATGTGTGTTTGAGTGTGTGTGTGTGCGTCTATATGCGTGCACGTATATACACGTGAGTGTCTGAGTCTTTGTTCGTGATGTATGTATGTGACTCACGGAGGGCGAGAGCGGCCTGGCGTGGTGCTTGTCGTCGTCCTCCTCGGTGAAGGCGGGCAGCAGGTCCTCGCGCCCGTGGTACTTGTAGCAGTTGATCACGATCTGCCGCAGCGCGTGCGTCCATGACATCTGCACGCGAAGACGCATATTATATTTAGTACAAAAGTACACGCTAAAATTAATGAATGGATTTGTCCGTAATTTTTCATACTCTTTTATTCTTTTATTTTACGGGGGGAAAATCCTCTTACGGATACCGCGTCCTCCTCGGGGGAGAAGGAGACGGTTATGTCGGCTTCCCTTTAAAGCGGCCACTACCGACTAAAACCCACCGATGTTCCGTCGCGCACCCTTCGGAGGGGCGGACCTGCTGAGGACGCACGAAGCAATCGTCCGCAGGAGATGAATTATAATCTGACTCAACATAATAGTCCCGTATTGCCACAGGAATGGAGCAACAGGAGTGTGGCGTATTCTACCTTCTGCTTCTCGTCCTCGGAGCGCGCGTCCATGCGCACGTTGGCCCAGGGCAGGTCCTTGGGCCACCACGGCGGCCGCGTCGACTCGCGGCCCCAGCCCGGCTTGCCGCGCACTGCGACCACACATATCGTCATTATTCACCGTATTACTGAAAACCTTTATTAAGTAACTAGCTGTTGCCCGCGACTCCGTCCACGTGGACTTTCATATAAACTTTGAACCCCCCCCCTTCTCTCCCTTATATCCTAATAGATGTAATTTTGAGATTATAAACAATATATGTTGTTTTTATTTAATTATTTGTATCGCACTTCTCTGTCTACCCATTCTTCTTTTTTTGTGTTTATGCAAGTTCTGGTTGCCTGGCAGAAATCACTGACTAGTGATAAGGCCGCCATTTACATATATGTACTTTTTGTTATTTGTGATTTTGGTATATGTAATAAAGGATAAATAAATAAATATATCAATACCACATAAACAAATGTGTGATTTCTTCAACAAATTCAAGAACAAACTAACAAGACAACAACTACCTAGGCTACATAGGCTCTTTAAAAAGTAATTGTGTGTATACACTCACCCATGGAGTACTTGAGCATGAGCGGGATGAAGGCGCGCAGCTGCGCCTGCGTCATCTTCTCGACGGGCGTGGGGATGCCGTCGATGATGAGCGGCGGCAGCTCGAACAGCGACGGGTCCTCCTGCGGCGGCGGCGGCGCCTGCGGGCCCGAGCCCAGCCCGAACTGAACCGTTATTACGATACGCCCACACGTGTTAACGACAACACCCGCCGCCAGAGGTCATGCATCGAGCACGTCACCCCCTCTCCCCCCTTGTAGTATCACATCACGAAATGTGTGACGTACTTAATGGATGACCTCTCATACAGCAGTCAATAACAAAATGTTAAGTGGCACAATCGCTTTCTTATGTCCATATAAACAAAAAAAAAATGTTAAAATATTTATTCTGTCATTGATTTTTAGCATCATTAGAATCAATCGAGCAACATCAAGGCTTGGGACTTGAAAAACATAATTTTGAATTTGATTTCACCCAAAGATAAATTGTATAACATTAATAGTATTCAATATTACATATAGTATAGGTGTAACTATGTGTGCATGTGTTGCCTGCTGTATGTGTGAGTGTGTGTGTATGCGTGCATGTGTCATGTGCTGTGTGTGTGTGTATGTGTGCACGTGTCACGTGCTGTGTGTGTGTGTGTGTGTGTACATGTGTCTGTGTGCTGCGCATGTGTGCGCGCGTGCATGTGTCACCTGCTGTGTGTGTACATGTGTCTGTGTGCTGCGCGTGTGTGCGCGCGTGCATGTGTCACCTACTGTGTGTGTGTGTGTGTGTGTACATGTGTCTGTGTGCTGCGCGTGTGTGCGCGCGTGCATGTGTCACCTGCTGCGCGAGCGCGTTCTCCAGCTCCTCCATGATCATGCAGCGCAGGTTGCGCACGACGTCCTCGAGCGGCTTGGCGCCGAACACGCGGTAGGACGTGTTGGGCTTGCCCGGCGTGGCCACCAGCACCACGGCCTGCTGCCCCACGCGCGTCGCGAACTCCTCTATCGTTTGCTGCAGGTGCGACGCAATAACATCATTTAAACTCCAAAAATACTTCAGAGTCATAGACGTACAATGCATAGTCTTATAGTCGCTTAATATTCGGTCCGCCGTGAGTAAAAAGCACTCTATACTCGATGACACACACAAGCCGTCGCATATCTATGTAAGTAGACAAAATTGTCTACTTTGAAATGGCTTCACTTTGCGTGCCTCATATCTACGGTTCTAGCGCTTATTTTGTGTGTTTTAAATTGTTAAAAAAAACACCCCGGAATATCCCGGAAAAAAATCGAGACTGGTAATACACAAGAGAAATTTTAACACGCAACTAATGTTCCGATAAAGTTTTATATGAGAAGTTTCCAAGGTAAAAAGAAATATGATAAACTAAGACATTCCTTTAAAATCACGTTCAATGGACTTAACTCAAAAATTTAAACCCGAGCATAATTTATAAAATCCCTCCCACTCCCAATACTTTATAAACAAAATTTTGTTTACCCATCATAAATCGTACTCGCTAAATACAACCCCTACGAATCCATGACCGTGACACAATAAAATAAATGTGCTACAGCCCCTCGCGATATCGATTGTAGCAAACAATATTAAATATTCACCCCTAGTCCCGACGGCGGGATTGGTGTCACTAATCTGCGACCAATCTGTATGTCTTGGACCGTATTAGCAATAAGCCCTTTTGGTTTTGCCCGGTTTTAGTATCTAGGTCAATAAACAGCTGCTCATATGTTTACAATAAAATAGTATTAAAAC
Organism: Eurema hecabe; assembly: GCA_026213755.1. Taxonomy (NCBI): domain Eukaryota; kingdom Metazoa; phylum Arthropoda; class Insecta; order Lepidoptera; family Pieridae; genus Terias; species Terias hecabe. The sequence continues at coordinate 1,181,180 of JADANM010006098.1, forward strand.
ATTTAAAAAATCGCATTTTGCGTACAAAATCGTTTTTAAATATTTCTCATCCATAAAGTTGTGTAAAATCTTTTATGTCCCATTTTTTTATTAAACTATTTGTGTTCAAGATTTAGCGTTTTATTTATGGCTAGCCGCGCCCCGCGGCTTTGCTCACTTTACTTTCCCTTCACTCAATCTGGGATGAATTGTAGTATCCTATATTACTATCAGCTACATCCATTTAGTAGTTTTAGTATGAAAAAGAAACGAACATGAAAACGTTCATACTGACAAACTTTCACATATTTTATTATTATTAAGGAGTTTGTCTATTTTCACTATACATTCTTATACTCACTCTGAGCTTTCTAAGCAGTCTGTTCTGATGCCTCTTGCGCACGGATGGGTTGGTCTCGAACGAGTGAGGTCGCTTGCGTTTCTTTGACGATGCAATAGCTGCCGCCGCAGCCATGCCCACGGGGCCTGACAAAATTATATCCCTTATAAGTATAGGCTGCCCAATATAAGAGAAGTACTTGATATGTCTCTAACTAAGAGAATATGGAAGCAAAACTTTCAATATCCTCAAGAAAATCCTTCATGTCATTGGTGAAACAACAACCACTTTGGCAATTATTGGAAAATAAGATTTCGAACTGTGCAATACCCTTACAATACAAATTATGATTACTTTAAATGATAATTAGTTTCCAAAAAATAAATATTTCATTATTACTTGTTTTAATCTAACAACAAACTAGCACTCACCAGCCGCAGCCAGTTGCTTTGTGACCTCATCACTCATGGCACTCTTGATAGCATCTCCTGCATCTTCATAGGATCCTGCCGGTGAGGATGCGCCTTCCTCTTCATCTTCAGACCCCCCGCTGAGCCCACAACCGTCCACTTGCGACATGTCCTGCAAATTATGAGTTAAATTCAGTCAAGTACTATATAATAATATTTATTTAAAGCTTCACTTAAATAAAACGTAAAATTTATAAAAATTACAACAAAATCTATTTGTAGCTTTATACTTTGAAGTGATGTAAATTTGATGCAATAATTTCTCTACAGTAAATATAACAACAATCCATAAGCCTACTTATACAAGCAGTTCTAAATATGTTTCATTAGAAAAATCTTCAATAACACGGACCTCCTCAGCCATATCCATGTCCTCGGTGCTGACTGCGGAGTTCATGTTGTTATCTGAGTCGTCGTCCCTCTTGTTCTCCAGAACCATTGGGCCTCTTTCCGTAGGGCTCAGCACAACACTTGACACTTCCACGTTTGTTGATATGATGACAAATCACAACTCAAGCCCTATAGACAATTATATAAAAATCTAAAGAACCAAAATAGTCAACTCTTAGCAAAATCTTAATGCTTATGATAAGTTTATAAAACTTTTATTAAATATACACTTCAGAGGAAAGTCCAACTTATAAAGACACTAAAAAATTAAGTTTACAAGGTAATCAACATATAATACAACAATCCTTGTTAGAAATTACCAGAAAATAACAAAAAATTACACTATATATAAGAACTTTCTCTATATATAAGAATTTAAAATTTCTTTAGATAATTTATTAATATTTCAAGGTAAATTTCAGTAAGCCCGTTTCTTATTAAAAGATATATAGAAGAAGAAGAAACTGTCTATGTAATAACTTGGTATGTCTTAACCAATGATAAGATTATGAGAAACATCAGCAGAAGATAATATCAATATCCCTTGGGATATTAATGTTTAATACTTTAAATAGAGACTTTTTAAATCTACACAATTTACATTATGAGACTTATTTTCAAATATTTATTATGATTTCAATATTGTAAATAATTATATTATAATTGGTTATTTAAGCATCCTTCATAATACTAATTTGTCAATGCAATACAACACTTCAATGAAAAGGAAAACATAATTAAAAAAACATTGTAATATTTTAATAGAAGATTAAGAACTTATTTACTATAATTGATATGCTGTCATGGAAGCTTGTAAGGTATGTACAGGTACATGGCTGACCCTTGACATTTAACCTAGCTAAGTTAACCAAATTCTATTTGAAGATGAAAAAATATAAATATTTTGAATAGTAAAAAGACAAGATTTAAAATGAAAATTGTTTCTGTAAATTTAATTTAAAATTCTAGTTCTTAACATAATTGCTTATTACATGGCTTATTGTGTAAACTAGGTGCCTACTAGTCCAATTGGAAAAATCAATACTTTTTACTTATGTCAATTACTAAAGAATTCTACGATTTCCTATAAATGTTTATTAAATTATTAAAACAACATGAATGATTTACACAGGGAAAGTCGAGCAGGCTTTAAATGAAACCTAACAGCTTGATTTTAGAGGCGTAATCGAGCATAATATTGTACAGCCATGGTGTCATTATGCATTTTGTTTCATGTTTTGTTTAGATGCATTTCCCCATAACCATTCGCGGCGGGTCAACTTTGAAGACGAATGACATAAACTCTTTTGCGGCGGCGTAAAGGATAAACCCAAATGAATGGCCATCATGAAGGGGTAGCGCGTTCGAGCAGGCCCAGATAGAATAGAAAGACTACGACTGCGTACGCACCTGCGTGATTTGAAAGACATTTTGCACTCCAATTTGAAGCTCCAAAAGATCACGGTGATGTAACTGCTTCAAAACAACACCTTTTGAGACTTTTCTCTCAACTGGACACTAAAATCACAAAATTTGACGAGTGAACTAGGATCCCCGAAAAACGCGAGTCCTCCATTGATATCGATCGGTAAACTCGATATGTTAACATTGTACACTTCATATCTAGAGGACGCCATTTTGTACGGGCCTGCGCGGTGCAATTTTCTTTTCGCATTGGAAAGGGAAATTACCCCTCGCTCTGCGGGGGGGCCGTAGTTTAGTTTCTTAACTTATTATGAATACTACATTATTTTCAAAGAAAACTTACCGATTAATGTCGTTGATTTTTCTTTCTAGAGTTTATTTAGGCCATAGAAGCTTGGCAATGAGAAAAATTCCATTCCAAGTTTATTTTGGAAAACATTGATCGTGTCATACCGTAGCGCAATCTATAACATTTTTCAGGAACTAATTTTGACAGATTTATTTGTAAACATTTGCTGGAGAATTTACGAATAAAAGTGGACACTGGTCAATTCCATATTTAATTATTTTAACAGTTTTCCAATTTTATTTTGAGTAAAAACTAAAAAGTTAGCCATTCAGAACTAAATCCGGAATAGGAAGACTGTTTTCTATAAACAGAAATAAACATATGTGAGTTGGTTTGCTTTAATTGGAAAAATAAATAATATGAACAATTAAATCTTTATTGAGCTTACACAAAATATTTTTATGACGGTTCTAACGGGATTTTGGAATTTCTTTTATTTTGGTTAGTTTATTATAAGGCCCAGGCGAGCTTTCTAAGCGAGATACATTTAATTAGAATTATACTTTGAGGTTATGTTTATTTAAATGATTTAAATAAAACATTTTATCAAAATTATATAATCTACTGAACTATTTCTCTAACTTTTACGAATAGGTAATAACTTAAAAAAATTGTGCCAATTTCACAAATCTCTTATTGAATAATATGTTGCAATAATTCATTGAAAGAAAATTTTATTTTGTAGTACATAGTAGTATCTGTGGAAGATTTTTCTACGTTATTTTCTTATTTAACTAATGTTAAATACATACTATGGTATAGAATAGGAATATGCAGAAATTATTTTCTGTTTCATTGAAAGAAATATCATAAGTTTAAATTAAAATTTAGTATTAATATCATAATGAGGATGTATTTTTATATATTTGATAAACTTTAATGAATATTTAGGCAACTTATAATAAGAGATGTAAAGTAAGTGTCAAAAGGCTTATGTATAGGGCAAATAAAAAATAATTTTATGTACACCAATGTTAATTTATTAATCTTATATTTAATATTATTTATTGTATATAATATATACTAAACTTACACACTAAATGACTAATATTATTACACTTTGTATGATAAAGACTTCTTAATTAAAATCACATGTTATTTAAGTAGGTATATATATAAGTATATTATTTGTAATCTCATCGAGGCCGCTTGTATTCACCTGATTCTTCGGAAGAACCTGTTGAAGATATTCAACATTAATTAATTAAAATATAATCAAAAAACAGACAGAGAGCTTTCTGGTTTAAACAATAGCATTTTGTTTCATATAGGAAGTAGTAGTAAACTCTTTCAGTATTTATTAAATAAATTACCTCATTGAATAACTCATCTCAAGACTTACATAGTTTTTGCTTGTTTCAATATTAAGAATACTGTTTCTGTCATAGCATGACACATTTTAAATGGCCAAGTATATAGCCTAGTTTGATAGCAGTATGGATTATATAGGAATGCCTCAAACAAATTGTTTATAACCCTCCTTTTTAATTTACTGCTCAATCTCGTAGAACTGATATAAAATTCTACGTAGCATAAGTGCGATGGCAGTACCGTCCTCTACAGCCAGGCTTGCACGGGTAAATATCTATGTTAATGAATTGTTGTATTGCACCCTCCCTTTCGTTAGAGATGAGAGTTATCTCTTTGTAGAGTTCTCAGCCTTCAGATTCTACATACCATAAGTGGGATGGCTGAACCATCCTCTCTAGACAGGCTCAAACAGCAAATAACTAATGTGAAGTGGGATAGCAGTATCGATGTAGAGTTCTTAGCCTCATAGAACTGATATAAGATTCCGCGTACCATAAGTGCGATGGCAGTACCGTCCCCTCCAGCCTGGCTCGCACAGGCAGGCGCCCCCCCGGCACACGCCGTGGCGACACGCCCGCGTACACTCGCCCCCGCGCCGCCCCACCTCGCAGTGGTTGCCCCCGAGACCAGCGGGGCACCGGCATTTGTTAACCCCCTTGCAACGACCCCCATTTAGGCATGGAATCACGCATTTCGCTGTTGGAAAAGTTTAGTTTAAGAAATTTTATATTCTACTATCATATCTTCTATTCAAAATTTAGTAGTAGTGTAGCCAAATATGTCTTAGAGAAAATCGTATATTCTAGAAACATTCAGGATTATAAAAAATCTTAAGTTTAGGATGAACCTAAGTCTAGGATAATATTATAATATTATCTGTATTTTAGATGGTGGTGTACTTACAAAATTCACATCGTAATCCGTAATATCCTTTAGGGCATTCGCACGTGTCCTTCTGTATGCATTTGCCTCCATTCAGGCACTTTTGGGAGCAGATTCCTAAAAAATAATATACATTAAATCTAAGTCCTAAAACTCTATATTGTTATGATCTAAATTCTTACTAATATAGTAAACGCGAAAGTTTTAGGATGTGTGGGGCTTTGATACTCTTACGCAAAAAGACAAATTAAGAAAAAAGAAAAAGTACTGAATGGATTTGTCCGAAGTTTGGACTCCTGGCTAAGATTTGACCCTGGATTAAAACTAAAGTATACGGTTAAAACAGTAACAAGCATTATTATCAAGTGTTCTGAATCTTTACAGAATATGATGCGCCCGCCCCCGATGTTACGTCATGTCCGTAGGGCGCACACCTCTGCCTGGAGGAAAAACCCACACGTAAGTAGAATTGCTCTCATAATTTATCCATGAATTTCGTAATCTTTCTGCCAGATCTGCAACTTTTCCGGGGAAATAACGGGAATCCCCGTTATTGAATGACGAGCTTTTTCTTTAATTTGAAATAATATTGTATGACATTTATAGTTTAATGGATAATGTCTAATGTCTGATTCAGACTAGTGTACATTTATAGCATCGGAAACCGGTCATAAGCAACCAGTGGTAGGAACATTGCTTAGGCTGTAATAGGCTCGCATTACAATGGTAATACACCCTCCCACAGTAAACTGGCGTTAAATAACGGTATCTTTGGAAATGGCATGCGACAAAAGCCTTATCCGCCAGGTTCCTTACGATAACATGAAAAAATCCTTTTATACAGCTAGATGAAATCATAAGAGTGGACCACGCCGGCGAGTTGGGCGCGGATCGCATATACGCCGGTCAGATGGCGGTGCTCGGCAGGACCAAGGAGGGTCCCCTCATCCAGCACATGTGGGAGCAGGAGATCAAGCACCGCGAGAAGTTTGAGGAGCTGATATCGAAGTATCGAGTCCGGCCGACGGTCATGACGCCGTTGTGGAATATAGCTGGCTTCGCGCTTGGTGCAGGTTGGTTAAATAAATAAATAAATAAATGAATATGTTCAGGACATTTATACACAGCGCCATCTAGTTCCAAGCTTAGCAAAAGCTTGTGTTATGGCAACTACATAACAGAATAAATTACATATACATACTTTTCTTTTCTAAATACATACATACACAGCAATATTCGCTTAATTTAGGCATTTTCAAAAATGCTGATCAAAGTCACTTTTCTACGCGGGCGAAGTCGCGGGTACAGCTATTTACAGTAGTAACAAATATATTTTTTCGGTGTGGGGATCGAACCCACGACTCTTCGCGCAGAAAGTAGTTGTGCTACCACTGCGCCAATCGGTAGTCGTGTTAAGGAAGAAAGCTATAAATAATTATCATTTAATAAGAGAATGTAACATGCCTAATTTGAACTTGATTTATTATCTTTTTGATACTGATTAATACAAATCTCATCCACACACTTCTATTAAAGGCACAGCACTACTCGGAAAGGAAGCGGCTATGGCCTGCACAGTAGCTGTAGAAACAGTCATAGTGGACCACTACAACGACCAGTTGCGGACCCTCATGGAAGACCCCAACATCGAGAAGGAGATCCTGGAGACCATCACCAAGTTCCGTGATGAGGAGCAGGAGCATCACGATACAGGGATAGACCACGGTGCAGAACAGGCTCCCTTCTACCAAGCGCTGACGGAGGTCATCAAGACGGGATGCAAAGTGGCTATTGCGATCTCGAAGAAGATTTAAGAGATGACGAAGTGATTCGAAGAGTATTTTTGTAAATAGTTTTAGGAATAAAGAATTTATTTGCGTAGTTTTATGGTGTTTTATTCAGTACTTAAGTATGTGTGTATGAACAAATAGCCTTTCCTCTTAAATCACTCTAATGATCTACACAGTTTCTATAACAGTTATACAGACAGACAGACAGACAAAAATAAATAAATACTTTCAGGACATTTATACACATCTAGTTCCAAGCTAAGCAGAAGCTTGTGTTATGGCAACTAGATAACGGAATAAATTACATATGTATACATACCTCTTTTGTAAATACATACACACAATACAATTTTTTCTGATTGCATTTTTGGCATCAGAATCGATCCCTAATAGTTATTTTGGAAATATATTTCGTGTACATAATTGACCACTTTGCAGATGTATTATAAGTATAGAAGAGGAATGTGATTAACGTCCAGAAATTTCACTTAATAACTTTATAGTTATCTTTTTGTATAAGTTAATAAGTCCCGTGTTATTAATTTTATATTCAATTTATTATTAACCCATGCTTCTGGCACGCTTTCTTGTCATCTTTAAGTAGATAATTTTCAAATAAAAATTATGTCTTTATAAATTCCTATGATAAGTAATTATCTAATGTGTAAGGCCAAGGTTATACCGTGTACTCATAGTAATATTATATAAATAAAAACAAATGATAATGTAAGTACGCGACTCATCAAGACTTAACTTTAATTTAAAAAGGAAATGTTTGTTGACATTCCAAACGAAACAGATCTGTGTCATAAATTAAAATATTATCAAGATAACATTTTGGTGATGAAATATTTTTATTTATTTACCCTTTATTACATTTAAATCTTACTTACTTAATAGGCGGCCTTATCACTAAAAGTGATTTCTTCCAGGCAACCTTTTAAAAACATTTGTAAAGAAAGACTGGATTGGTACGTTCACTGAGTAGGGTATAGATATTAATATATACTTACGCAAACATAAACATTTTCCACTAAATATAAATATATAATATACTACCTGTGCCCGCGACTCCGTCCGTGTGGACTTTCACATAAACTCTGACCCCCCTCCTTTCCTCCTTATAACCCTTTTTTTCAGTTAAAAAGTAGCCTATGTTACTCTCCATCTTTTCAACTAACTGTATGCCAAAAATAATGTCGATTGATTGCTTAGCTACGGCGTGAAGGAAGGACAAGCAAACAAACAACTTTCACATTTATTATATTAGTACGTAATGATTATACTATCATACATATATACATAATATACATATAGCCATAAAGATATACATACTTATGATACGTATGAATGTTTTGGAAGTCAGTAATGAATATCTATGAAACATTAATGGTGACATCTATAATAGGGATTAGGGTCTAAACTTTTGAGGTTTAGCTGTCGATAAGAAATAGCTGGTTTTATCTGCATCGTTATCGTCTCCGGGTCAGTACCTTAATAAAGAGTATCCTATATGTTAATCATTGGTCTTATTTACCTGTATGCTAAACTACAGCCAACTTGAACCTAGCAAAACCCAACTGTCCCGTCCCACCGCAACGGATAGGGTCACCACCACAGACGCAATATGTATCACCGGATATCCGATATAAAAAAATAAAGTAACCGAATCCGAAATAAAAGTTTCGGATAATATCGGATAGGGTCGGCATTTTTGTTTTGGGTAGATAAGATAACACTCACCATTTATATATAATAATTTTCAATTTAAATAGCTGTAAGAAATACTTACAGACTGGTTGGAATTCCTATCAAATGGTGACATATAAATAAAATTATTACATTAAGTATTTGTGTTTTACTTTAGAAATTCCTTCAAATTTTAATATCCGAAACTAACGGATAATCCGAAATAATTTCATATCCGTATCCGTATCCCGTATAATAATCATTCCTATATCCGTATCTGAAATTCCTAATCTAAAACCTAAATCCCTGTGATACTATCACCTACGTATATACTTACAAGTCGCACATCTAGTTCTATTAAGTCATAAATGTCTATCAAAATTTTTAACTAGAGCGTATTAAAGATTTTTTTGTCATAACTTTGCAATGAATGTTATAATAACAGTGGCTCTCTCTAACGTATAGTTGTTGAATTAAAAAAGAGATTTTTAAGCACTCAATGCATTCATATAAAAGGGAAGTTTTGTCTGTATTAATTCAATTTTATATTTTTGGTAATTTATGACTTTTAAGAACTAGATGTGCGAAGTGTAGGTATGTTATAGTACCTCCTTCGCAGTGCCGCCCTTGGTAGCCGGGCGGACAGGAGCAGACGCCGGGCGCGGTGCAGTTCCCGCCGTTCATACACTGCGGGTAGCACAGCGCCGTGCGGCAGTGCTGGCCCATGTAGCCCTCGGGGCACTGGCATATCTTCTCGCTGTTGCACCAGCCTTGATTCGCACACTTTTTATCGCATTCCGGGTCGGGACCTGGAATGTTGTTTCTGTCGTACTTAGCTAGGACATAACGCTTGTTAAATCACATTTGTGTAGTTCTTACAAAAGTATGTCTAGATAAAATTGAAAGTTATTTGCAATTTGTTCAGCGGTACGAGTGTGAAAAGCTGTATGTAAGTCATTACCTAACTTGAGAATCAAATGTAAAGTTGTAATTCATGAAATTATAATACATAACAAATTTAAAAGCGTAAAAAACACGTAACCTTGTTCTTTGAAATATGTTTTGTATTGATAAGGGGAGTATATTATAGTAAACAATCAATTAATGATAAATAAATAACATGGTAATATTTTAGAAGTTAGTATTAATAAAGCAAGCGTACCAACCTAAAATATAAAATTCTGTGAGCAGAGGCACCGTGGGAGGAGCCAATCGGCGCGCTCGACGAGGCCCGGAAAATAAAGCAATTGGTTAATTCGGAACGGAGCAGGCTTGATGCTTTATATTATGCTTATGGATGACATTTATTTAGTCGCCTCACGCTTGAATAATGCAGTTATTGACACTTCTATGCAATTATATTATATTTAAACGATATACCTAAATAAACGATCTATTACAATAGATGATAATTATCATACACCAACAAATCAACTGAAAGTGTTCCGCACCGCTGCGGCAGCACACATAAAGGTAAGACGTCCTAATTAGGATGTTTTTACGTCTTCAAAAATTTGCGCTTATCAATACTATTATTGTAAAGAAGTAGTGTGTGAGTTTGTTAAATTGTAAGGGGTAATCTCGGGATCTTTTGAACCGATTTTAAAAATTCCTTCACCAATGGAAAGACATATTATTGCTGAGTCTCATAGGCTATTTAAAAAACCGATAGGGATAATTAACATTAGATATGCCCGGCTCAGCTAGTAACATATCTATTTGTAATCTCATTGCTTCTATACAAGCTGGGTTCAAAACTATTTATTCAAATTAACGATTTATTCAAGTCGGGTGCTGAAAACCTTTTTTCGATTGTTAATGGTAATAACAAAATATTTTGAAGGAGTTGGAAAATTCTCATTTGAAAAATAGAAAGCCATATCATTTGTGGATATTAAAGGATATACATTATATCTAATACATACATTCTATCTATAAAAATATACATAGAAGTCAGATCGTATTTGATCGTACACAGATAGTGAAATCGAATCTCGTAGAACGGAATAGAAGTTGCCATAAATCAACCATTTTATTGTGTTTGGTCTATTTAAAAATATGTTGACATTATAAGTTTGTACTTAACTTAAACAATAGGCAATATGGTGTCAATTACTGTATTGTTCAATGCACACGACCGTTTTATATTGCGCTAATATATTGCTTAATATAAAATACGTTATGGCATGGTACTGAGTCTGCGCTCGTAAATGTATTAGTAGCCAAAGCTTAAATTGCCATTGCGAAGTTTCTGAGCTATTTTCGAAGAAATGTCGTAAGCATGAAATCCAATTAATAAGCCATTAAAAGAGAATCTATAACAATTTGCAGATCTTAGCGATATGGACTAGAATTGTTTATAGATTCTTAAAGAAAAGAATAAAAGCATGACATTTGTATTTCTGATTAAACGTTTCTTTTTAAATTTGGCCATTATCAAATTAAATCAGAATTACAAACGTGAAAGTGTTAAAAATGCGTTGGCGATACAATACCTGTCCTTTCTAAATACACACCTCTCTGTGCGCATTCCTTCTTTAGATTTAATCTTAGGGGAGTGCCTTTTAGAGGGAGGCCTCGACCGTTCTTAAGGACTAGACCAATTTCAAATGTCGCAACACCACTTACATTGCCCATGCAAGGCAGAAATATACTGAATTCTGAAAACAAAAACATTCGTTCCGATGATGCATTTAATACAACTGCACAAAGAAAAGTAGAGAATTCTATTAAAAATGTATTTTGACGGAATAAGTCTCACCTTTTGGTGTTTTAGGCACTCTACCCTGAGTTTTTATCGATAAAATCGGTGGTTTCAAAACCTTTAAATCCGAAGAGGTGAGAGTGTCAAAATTATAATAATATCTCTTTTTCGATCTCCACGTAAAATTCACATATCCTACTTCTGAAGGTATAATGGGCAGCTTATGTGAGAAATTCGGATCTAAAATATACGGTTGTATATTTCCGTTTTGTATTGCAAAAACTTGCATTGATATACCTGGAAACAAATCAAAAAGTCTTTGTGAAAAACAACGAAATATATAATATATTGACATTTATATTATATATATCTATTGGTTCAAGTTACACTTGAAGCGCAACTTACACGTAAATAGCACAGTTAAGTAAACGAAGTTGTCTTGAATTTATGCAGACAAATATATGTACCTACGTATATTTAATAAGTAAATACAGAATTTTCCATTACTTAAAATACTATACACAGTGCAAACCTAATAATATGCTCTATCAAATATCTAAGCAAGCAAGACTATTACTGTTTGAAGCCTTCCGATGATGATAGTATTAAACTCTACAGCCGTAGAATTGTTTTTGTTTTTGGAACACTAGTTGAGTTTGTATATACCATGAGATAAACCTGAAGTTCTCTATTAAAGTTCCCCATAACTGGGTAAAAGAAAAACATTGCATTATTGTAGATAAAAAATGGTTACCACTAAACATCCTAACTTGTCGCTCATCAATCCACAGCGAGATATCAGAGTTCATTCGATCCTGGTCCTTGTAATCCCTCCGGCCGGCGCTGAGTGTCAGAGAGAGCGCCAACGCGACTCCTGCGCACATGCTCTGAGCTGACCATGTCGCTGACGGCCACATCCTTGAAAAAAAAATAGTATCTAATCTATTGTTTAAGATACGCTTTTCGAACTTTTTTAATATACATTGTGGTATATATAAATTTTGATTGTAAAAAGTCTATAAAAATATATATTATAGAAATCGCGATTTATATTGAATAATTTTAGCCGGATGGATTTCGAAAATTTTGTCTATAGTAATATACCCAAATTGCGATGGTTTAAAACTACGACATTATTTACATTGGGCGTGAAGTGTATAGTGTCAAGTGGATTCCAATAATACCTATATATGCCTATATCATGATTAATCCAATTTTATGTCAGTTAAAGCATTTCCTTCCTCATAAACCAAAAATTTCCACACCAAAACCCGCTGTTAACTAAATAATAAGCGTGTAACAGGCGTATAATGTGCCTGTTGACCATACAAATAACTTTAAGACGTGAAACCACAAAAAATAGATGAAAAAACAAAATTATCACAGTTAACATAATTGATTGAGACCGTTCGGGACGTGCTCCCACAATGGACGCGTCGTGAGAACGTTCGGGTGCGTTTAGAAAAAACGACAACTTCATTAAATATCCCCTGTCAAAAGTAATGTCTATTACTTTTTTTCTCGCTCCCGATGTCGAATTATACTAACAAATAAAGGTGTTAACAAAAAAGTCAAATCTATGTTTGAATAGAGATGCTCAACTGTTTTGTATAGAATATTTTTAAAGTGGGTCAGAGTCATAGTTGTTTTTACACTATTGAAAGTTTAAACAGTAACAGAAATATAAAAGTAGATATTATTAAGTACAATGATTGTTGTGTGAACAAATCATTTATATCCATAAATTATCAATGTATTGTAGCGCCGTCAAATGTCAATAAAAATGTTAAGTTTACAATTATTATTACGATAATTGTTAGTAATTGTAGAAATCTTTGGTCAGATAGCCTATTATTAGGGGCAGTTTGATAAATTATTTTTAGTTTGATAAAATTTTTCAATCGTGTTTATTTCATTAATTCCTAGATTTTTTTGTTATTTTACATACGTACAGTTGCTATTTCGTAAATAATAGTCACTGTTATTTAAATCAAATTACTGTATTTATTAATTCCTCAGAATATATGATTCCGATTATTATTATATGCGTGCAGCGTGTATCACATTCAACCCTACAGAAAAGCGTTTCTTTAATTACAATAATGTTTCACGTCAATTAGACAAGACAAGTTGTGCCATGTTCTTTAATGTCCAAACATCGTATTGTCTAAACGCAGAACAATTAATTTCACCTTATAAAATCGTCACTTACGTCTGTCTGGCGACCTCATCAGTGCGGGTCAAATTATATTAAGTTGAAATTGAAAGCTTAAAATAACTTTCAAATTTGTCTGTTGCCAAGTCTGTTTATATTTACGACAAAAATTTGAAAAAAAATTGCGAAAATTCAGTAGGTGTCTACGATTTTTGCTTTACAGTATCACTGTAAAGCAAAAATTGTCGTGTCATTTGTTATTAATAATGCAATTGGTTTTAAATACCGGTTGGACATCCTGCGATAAGACAAGGGAATGACCCCGCGGTACAATGCGGTTTGCGAAATTAATACTGGCTAGGCTCTGCGGTTAAATCTCAGGTGTCGTTTACGGCTTTACTCAACATTTTGAACACACATCTAGCGACATGTCAATAATAATGTGTGTGACAAGATATTGTGATTATGTTAATCATGCTTTATAGGTCAGATTCTAAATTATATTTAAGTAAATCACGTCAATGGCGCACATTTAGTTAACCAATATCTTCCCATTGTGGTGTTGCTTTTAATAATAAAAAACTTAATCCTAATTCACTTAATAGTGATATTTAAAAAAAATTGTATTTTATTTCCTTTATTTAAAAAAAATCGAAAAAACTTAATTTCCCCGTCTAATCGGCAATTTGTAAATAAATACGTAAAGCGAAGTAAAATTCTATATTATTATTCATTATTCATTTAAGGTGAGCTAAAAGAAAAATATTTATTCTATAAATTGAACCAAAGGTTGGTCACTCGTGTGGTGCACTTGTTAACTTAACCAGGCGTCTCGCGGACCCGTTCGGGAACAGGTAACCGCGTAAATGGAAAAAAACTAGCCCCAGCTCCCGGCCTGTCCACACTCCGGCTATCCATTGTGTTTTGTCTTTCATTTTTACGTATATTTAATCGATAACAAGGTGTAAGTAGGATTGGTTGCGAGGTATTAAAAATAATTCGTATTTGGTTATCATTTTTATTTCAGAACGTTGTTAATCTAGACAATTTTTTTTTGCTGCGTTACTTAGCATGATACTGTGTGAACAAGGTTTAAATGTTTCGGAAGTAATCTGTAATACTTCCTTTATAACTATTCAAATATGTCACTTATTGGATTGTATATATAAACACGAATATAATAATGGTCTGTCTAGCCGAATAAACTGAATGTGAAAATATAAAATAAATTTTATGTTTCTTTTTTTATATATAAGGATGAGTTATGTTAAAAAAATAGACTTATCAGTTATTGAAGTTAAAAAGTCGTCCCAATTTGAGTATGTTTTGTTGGGAAAATTCGTCACAACTATTGTTTAATTATTTAGCGTCGAATATCTGATCTCCACAAGGCTGTGCGAGCAGCGTAAGCTACTTATATATACTATCATTTTATAAACATAGTAATTTTATAGCAACCTGCATTCCTAGATAAGATGTCTCAGATCTTGCAAGATAAAAACGTATTTTTTTGGCTTATTAGATTATTATATTATCAATAATTATTTTTTTATTAAACTTTGTATGTACACTACAGATATTCTTTTTTATTTTAATTTGTTAATCCAATGATATTAAATTATGCGGGTTTACGGAGCACTTTCTGGGTTGGATTGTAAGCGTATAACTATTCAATATAATTATGTAAATCTGACAATTTTGTAATTAACTTTATACTTAATTTATAAGACAAACTCTTGAACTAAGTTTAAGTAAGACCAGGCTCCAAGCACAACGTGTGATCGAATTAGTCACTATAAATAGTTCGTTGTTTACATGCCGGGTAATGTTTACGTTTTTTACGTACTGATTTAGAATAAGTTTTATAAAACAACTGATAAGCTTTGTCTCATTAAGTCATATAGGATAAGTCTAATTCTTTGTGTTATGAAAGGATTTATTCGACTGATTAATGTACCTAAGTGTTTTATAATAACTGATCGTTACAAAACTAAGTATTAAGAACAAATAAATTCATTTATATGTTACATTTACGTCGATCAAACAATTAAACACTTGAGTGGGATCAACGTTCTGAACAGGATGATATTTGCAAATTCATTTTACTATTTATTAAATTAATTTAAATACCTGTTAGGTTGAACGCAGCGTCGTTCTCGAATCACGCAATCATAGTCTATTATACTCGATACACTTATTCACGTGATGTTATATCACTTCATACCACTAAGCACGTATTGTTTCATTAACGCTCAGACGCAGACTGCCCGACTGTCCACTAGTGCCCAATGCCCATACATTAAAAGCCCATTGAAAAAGCAATCCTAACGTAACAGATGTTAGAGAAAAAATAAAACATAATCCCATGATATAGAGACTGCTTTTGTTTCATAACGTAAGCTGCACATGATCATCGATATTTTGAAAAGGACAATAGTCACACTAAAACATTTGCAAAGTTCGCCACTTCGCCAGTCTTTGTTTTTGCCAACGCGAGCGGTAGGTATGAGTTTGAATTCGATAAAGCTTCACCGTGTTAGTATGATATTAAATTATTGGGTGGATCATTAGATCATACTTATGTTGGTGAACTATAAAAGTGTAGTTATAAATGCTTTTGTGTGAAAATCTCGATCGATATTTTAATGTGTAAGAATGTTATAAAACCCTTACTAAGATATATAAATTATAACAATAATTAATATTCCACAGTAGGTGAATATTGAATATTCCTCTTTTATCAGTGGCGATTCTCTTACAGATCCGTCGTCCTCGGGCGGTGGTTATGACTTTTTTTTTATTCTATTAAGTGGTGAGACGAGCTGGACACCCAGAACTTTGCTCCGGGCAGGAGTGCACTACATTAACGCTCCCCACTTTGAGTCATTAGATGTTAAGATTCACTAGCCCAGGAATCACGCTGGCTACAGTGCCCTTCAGACCGGAGCACAGTGACATTCGCACATGTCGGACTCACGAGGACGCAGTTCAGTCTTCAACGATATATAGTAAATCTTTGTGATATTTGTACATTCTTCTTTGCTACATTAATTCTGCACTACATATTTTATTACTATTAACGACATCATTTTCATATTACATTTCTAATAATTTTTAACATAGGTATCTTTACGTTCTTATATGACCTCGTCATGGGTAAAAGCCTCTTCAACATTTTTCCAAATATTTACATTTTGGGTTGAGCAACAACGCCTGTAGTTGTAAATGGATCCATAGAAATACGGCTAGTTTAGATACTTAAATTACAATAGATTTGAGAAAATAATTAGGCCAGTGAGATAGATAGCTAGATAATTACACCAATCACATATTACAATCAGCTTTTCCGTACTACAGATTGCCTGTAAGAAATCACTAAAAGTGATAAGGCCCCCTATTATTAAAACACTTTTCGCTGTGTTTTTATTTAGAAACCTTTTCAATAGGCAATAAATAATTTTTATTAATAAAAATTATCTATTTTTATTATAATTATAGCGGCCGATTTCTTAGTGTACCTATCTTAATTAAGTTCTAATTGTTCTAGTACGAGTCGTACCTTTGGCAAGGTTCCGAATAGTAAAATTTCTGAATTTAATTCTAAGAATGCTTGCTTGGAATACCCAAAATACATAATGTTCAAGAAATTGCCTATATATGAGTCATCTTTCATTATAATTTTCGTAACGTTTTACTGCTTTATCAATACATTTTTCTTTGAATAATATAATACAAGACGCTCTAGCCGGGACTTACCCGGGCTCACATTATAGGTATAATGTATAGAAATAAAACAAAAGATAATTTCTTAAAATTTATTTTCTATGCAACATAAAAAAATATTCATCGTAGTTACAATAAATTACCGTCACTTAATGCGAAACAAAATGTAAATTATATTAATTCGTGAACAGAATCTCGCGTACCACAAGAACAATTGTCATGTTACAATACAAACTCTATATAAATGCAAACTATATTATTAACAGGACACCCCTGATGTCGTTTAGCTTAAAATTTCCAATTCAATTTTTCATTAAAAGTTTAAACTAGCACGACTGGCGAAATGTCAAATTTTGCCGCCATAATCCACATTGGTACAGATACTAAAAATTCGGATACGTGACCAATAAGTTTACACAGATAAAAAATATCGCACATCAAATCACCTACGAGCTTGTTATATAAACACAATACAATAGTACTTTAGCTATGACATCAAAAACTTTAAACTATTACATACATAATTTAAGACATCAGATCTACTGATAATATACATGTTACACTTGCTTTCAATATACACCATTGTCGAATATTCAATTAATTCAAGTTACTTCACTTGTGACATACGAAATTAAATGCAATAATTGTGCATACAATTTAAGTGATTTATAAGGGAGATACACATCATATGAACTTAATTATAGATATTAAGGCAAGTGTCGACTACCGGGGTCTAGATAGATCAATGAACACATAATATACGTCTCGAGGAGGCAGTGACGAGTATCACCGTTGTTATATCATATCGGTTAACAATTTTATTTCGAATGCTAACAAATTTTATAGTTGATAACTAACGAGGTTTTAATAAGCGAAGGAAACGCGCGAACAAGGCTCATCTACAATATTAATTAAATGTTAACCGCCCGTACACACGGCTTTTTGCATCTACCCACGTTTATGTCAAAATACGATTTTTACTTTATCTATATTTAAAAAGATCCAGCCAAGTCATTTAAAAAGCATCAATGTGTACAGGCCTCGTATATAATATTAAATTCTTACTAGATAATAGACGTGATAAAGACTCCTTAACAAACAACTTAAAGGGGTTACAATAACAGTGCCATTAAATATAATGCAATATGTAAGGTACAAATGGTTACATATAAGCTCTAAACGAGAACAATAGTCGTGCTTGCAAATTATATTTAAAATATTAAGGGACCGAATCTCCGCTCATTTTTTGTCGACGCATTGTTCTTAATTGAATTTTTGCAGCTATAATTAATTAGTGTGAATCAATTAATTACGGCTCCAGTAATTTGACAGACGTTTAGCAAACTGTCAAATTCACATTTGAGACGTTTTCAAATATGATTTGGGATAAGTATTCGCGCTTTATAAACCCATCCAGCACAGATTATCAAATTGCTGTCATCTGTCAATGTCAGATCTAGGACGCCATCAAAAAATGGCGGCACAAACGTCAAGTTTTAAAACGTTACAGATTACATCCGACTGACGTTCAGATAGGGAAAATAAATAATGCAATGCAAAATCAACACGGTTTCACCTTGGAATGTTTAGGACCCGACACCTTACAGGCGTTTATAAATAAATAGTACATACGTGAATTAATAAATATTTAACATTGAAAGATAAATAAATAAAGAGCTGCGAAGCGACGCGTTAGCTGCCTAACATTAGTTAACACGAACTTAGCCTTAGCCTAACATTTAGTTTCGTGCGAGATAAAGACCGCCTCGCCTTATACTAGGGTGCTATGACATAAAAGAGGACAATATGACTTTTCACACTATTGACGATACAACCTTATTGAATTTAGGAGAATGTTAAAAACCTACTAATACGAATTACACACTAATCATTTCGCAGGCGCGTCTTTATCTCGCTGGGAAATTTGAAAACATCAACTCGATCGTTATGTGAGGTGCGAACTTCACGAAGTCATTACGCTATATTAAATAGTGAATACCAAAAGCCTTAATATTAAACCCGCCGTGACGTCACAACATGGCGGTCGCCGTTATAAAAATATAGGGTACAGAGCGTTCGATAACTCAATTGAGATTCTACACAATATCATTTCTCTCGCGTTCGTGCACTGACGAAACATGTTGCGAATTCAATTTTTCAACATTACCTGTTAGCATAGTTAGGTGCGTTAGTAGGAAAAATTGAGTCTGCAACATGTTTCGTATCACCAGTGGGCACGTGAAACTTGTTGTGATACATGTTGTCTAGACGTTTCCGAGCCCTCGCATTTCGAATTGACCGAATCTGAAACCGCTTACACTACGTATCGTACAATCACAAGCGTCCATCACTTCCGCAAAGCACCAAACATCCGCCGGCGATCAATGCGCTTGATTCCTTATACATTTCTCGCTAATATATTTATTTGTTTCATTATTAAGATAATATATATTTTATATATTCCACTGCCCGCAGTATCCATCCAATTTTATGTCAATTTTATTATATATAATTGTGCTTGGCTAAATTCTAAACTGATGATATTTTGAGCTGAAAAATGTCAAATTATGATAGACTATTTCAGAGCGCTTACAAAAATATATTTTGCTTCGTCAAATACATTTCGATGTTCCGTCGTTTACCGATTTCGTCATATTATAAAAAATATTTTTATGTCGCGTTATAATTGTAATTACATAAATAATTTTCAAAACAATTACTAGAAAAAATTAAGTATCTTAGTTTAATGCCGATATATGGAATAATTTGAAAGGGTCATACAAAATAACGTCTATGTGGTCCATAAGTTTAATAGATATGATTCCGATATAAAAATAATTTTAAATAAATATATTTTATTCGCTT
>JADANM010006098.1:1229619-1246820 GCA_026213755.1 Eurema hecabe
CTAAAGTGCCTGTTCCTACATTTCATGTTTCTAATACTTATGAAGTTTACGTAAATTATGCTTATTTTAGCTGATACTTTCTGCTTCTAAGATGAAGTAAAGCTTGGTTAAGGAAATATGCGGAATATGTTCGCAGTACTAAATGCGAACAAAATCTTCTTTAATATTATAATGAATGGTGAACCAGACTTGAGCAAAAAAATAGGGAAACGTAGGACATAATGTCGGTAGGATAGATACAGCGTAAACGAAGCCGAGTTGGTCTAGTTATGATTCTGAAAATTAATGATTCATATAAGCACTAATTATATCATCAACAGGAAACAACCACCAATGACGCTTATGAATCACAACGAATCTATAAGCTCATATCTGGTGCAAAGCATGACGCTCAGATTGAGCGGTTTAAATGACACATGCAAGGCCCTGATGTCAGGATACAACATATCTATATATTAATATCGTAAAGGGTTAACGTGTATGACATTGTGGAGGATAGTTTCTGAATCTAATGAACAAATTTTGAAAATTCTTTAGCCATATTTTTCTGGCTGAAACCAAAGGATTAAGCTAGCTCATAATGGTGCTGATGAAGAAAGAAAGCATTAAAGATCAAACCAAGTTGGCTAGAGGTGTGTGTAACGTATAATTGCACATATTGTTTTACATATAGAAAATTTTAACAAGACCTAAGACCGATATCGGACCACAAACGGACCGTGATCAACCCTACAGTGTGATACAAACCTTAAAGATATCAGTTAGGTTTAAATGACGCATATACGCCAGGCGCCCATGTCACAGTGATTTATAATATGGTGTCAAGAGGGTAAGACCTAGTTGGCTAGGCGTGTTAGTGTAGTCTGCCAAATTATTAGCTCGTTAATTTTGTTTTGAGGGTGTACTGAATATGGAGCTGTCGTAAAGACGAGAGGGTTCATTCGAAAGGAGACCAGGTCAATTATATACACGCTGGTGAATTAATTATATTTAGAAATGTTATGTTAAGGGTTCACAAATACGCAATTTAAGAAGCTTTAATGAGTGTTTGATTGTCCTATTAATAAACGACTCTGAAAATCAAATTATTACCCACATACTTAATAATACAACTTAAAACTCGAGCTCAATCGTGATAAGGAATGTCAAGGAATAACAAAAAAGATAACTTGCTAACATTAATTATAGCATTGAAAAATTATTTGCTAAATATAAATTTAAAAATCACCTAAACAGATAAGGATTAACTTCGCCATCTAGAAAATAGGTCTTTATCGATAATGAACATCTGCAATATTGTGTCAAGAGCCACAGACCTACTTGGCTGCGGAGCCAACCGAGAGCTCGTTATTGTACTTAGACTCTATATTAAATGCAACAATGGATACCACGTAACAATATGGCAACTGATTAATTATTTTATAGCTCATAACAATTTAAGATCTAATATTATTTATCAAAATGAATTTAAGAACACTTAATACGGAATTTTGAAGCATTCCTTATTATTATAAATAGAATTATTGCCAAATTACTACTACTACTATAAAATACTTACGTTCCGCCATAAATGCAGTACAGTTCAACTTTCTTTCCTCTCCACGCTTTCTCAACTCTCCTCGTAGTATACTGCCTCACTGGTTCGTGCTTATTGAGCGTTGGAGATATCCCCGTTTGCTGCACCTGGAGGTATACCTTATTGCCGAGCTTGTACTCATTCCTGAACACAGATTTAGCCGCGCAAGTGTACGCGTAGTCAACGCTCGCGTCGTACCGCGTCACGTTCGAGAACCACAAGTTGCCCTCCGGATCTAAGGTCATCCGGGAGTTGTTTATCGTCTTGAGCTGTCCCTGTTCACCTTGCAACATCCAGTATACGTTAGGACTGGGATGACCGTCTGGAGGGTTACAGGTGAGCTTGAAGGGCAGGCCTTCTTGAGCAGTTATGATCGTTTGGGGCCCATCTGTGTCTTTGAAGGAGTTGAGCTCAGCTTTCCGCACGAACACGGAGTTGGACGTCGCTGTACCCCATTCGTTGTACGCGAAACATTGGTACTGGCCGAGATCTTCATTTCTGGGTCTGCTGACCACCAGGGTACCTCTTCCAGGCTGCTGTGAGATTCGATTGTCGTAACTCGTGTACTCGAAAGATTTTCCGTTTTTAATCCATCTGTACCTGTTGGACAACACCAATTCTTTTAGTATGTGACGTCAGCTAAATGATTGATCCTAATTTGATGACCACATTAGTTACAGGACTAGAAACGTGGGTGGTCAAATTGTAAATTAGCTTTAATTAAGTCAAATGTCAATAAAGAAAGTATATCGCTCCTTATTAAAGTGCTCAGTTTTTGAATTTAAATATCAAAGTTCAAAGTTTTTTAAAATAAGCCTTAAACGTTATGAGGAATGCAAGCATACAAGATAAATTATCTTTGATTTATTAATAGCCGCTATTTATACTTATTGTTGCACAGCTGGATGAATGGACTTATAATTAATGTTGTTTACAATTATTTATTTAATTCGATTCGACATTTCATTTCAATGTTATTTATCACTGCAAGCTGTAGCTCCATACTTTTGTGTTTTAGAAATAAGAAAGAGGAGTCATCTCAGAAACCATTACTTTGGGATGACCTATTATGCTTTTATTATCCAATTTGAACCCATTTGGGCGTATTTGTGCGTGTCGTGAGTAAATAAAGCAAAATAAACGTGACATAATATATCCGACGGCTCGCGTTGACTCAATCAAGGCTGATTCATGAATACATTATAGCATCACAAATACTATGAGGCTAGCGATGGAGTTATGATATTTTGTTTAGCTTCGCTTTATCAATACAACCTTCGAACAAAATCAATATCATCTTGCAATGTTCCATATCCATCTTAGGCAATCCATAGTTCAATTAAATACGTTAAATCTAACTTATTAAATTAGAAATGCTAAGAATTAGACACTGGATATAGTGGACATAAATGTATTCCGAAATGAACCAATGAAATTGTTTTAAGGATTAAAATAAAGATTACGTTTCTGATTTTTAATTCGCTCTGAAATCCATCAAGTAATGAGGGTAGATTAAAATGTAACTGTGAAACTAATTTCGCTACAAAGAACTGCTCAACAACACCACTCGACCGCTTTGCATATCACTTGACCGGGTCAAGTCAGGATACGATTTTAAATTTAAATAAAGATTCATATTTAATTTAAAATTTACCGTTTTAAACTGCTGTGTTGTAGAAAGAAATGTGGATCAAACTGAATTATTCAAGCTGGTGTGATGTTATGGATACAGATCTTAATGATGATCTAAATATACAATTAAAAAACAATTTACGGTATCAAAAATATCTTTCATTATCAAAACATTATATTCTATATATAACTTTGTACTAAACGAAAAACCTATCTTTACAATGTCTTCTATTTAAAGTAATACATGTTACAGCATTTGTTTTGATTTAAATAAACCACTATTTTTCTCAACTCTATTTTTGCCTCCCTACATACACGAATGACGTCACCAAAGTACGCATGTGACACCATCAATTGTGGTTTATAATGAACTAATGCCATGCCGACGTAGTGGCCTAGAAAGGCTTGATGGTCCATTGTTTCAGTCAACTGAAAGCTTTACATCGACACGCATTACCATATCGTTAGCTGTTTAGTGTGTGTATATTATATACAGTATTCTGATGTACTATTTGTTTTGTAAAGATTATAATATGTAGTATAATATGTAGCGTTTTTAAGGACGCTAATCTTAACACAGCGTTATCTAGGCGCATGCTAAACAGAGCTTGTGTTATGGGGAACTAGATAACGGATAAATTACAAATAAAATATAATATACATATCATACATAGCAACACCCAAATAACAGATTATATACAAAATATAAAGTCTATCGACAAATTTTATACATACGTCTTCATCAACAAATTCTTGAGGAAATCTATAATACGGAGCGGCAGAAACGATTTTTCTTAATATTTCTCAACGATACTCAGTATTTCTTCGAAAGAACTCAACTAGGCTACTTATAGTAACAGTTTTGATAGATTTTGATCTCTTTAAAACTGAAGTGAACCTGTTACTAATCTAAGCTATTAAAAGCTTCCTAAACACATCGGTAATATCATTACGGATACGGTCAGTCATCGTTTGTAATACTAGGAAGTGACCGTTGCAAGCCGATTAGTCTCCCCTTACTTGAGGACATGGATTCTAACTTACGACCAGGACCGCGGAAGCAAACGTACGTTACGATTGATAATTATACCTGTATAAAACACGTGCTTTTTAAATTTATAAAATCTGAATGATGGATGAAACCTCAATAGATTATAGCGTTCATTATATGTATGCAAATCTATATTTTTAGTTTTTACGTAATGTTAGATCAGAACTGATTAAATTATATTTTAACAATTAAAGCCACATTGCGTGAGTGTCAATCTAATAATAGTTACCACAAAATATATAAAAAACGAGATCGGGTTTGGGGACTGGAACTATTAATAACATTTGTAAATATACGGATACTGATAAGAATTTCTCATAACGATAACAACAAGGGGTTGAAATTAAACATCATTATAATGATAACCTCGACTCTCGATGGGATTGTATCCAATGTTGAACAATGTGAAAAGATACTCTCTCTGGTAGACGTTAAATAAATTAAGGTTCGACATTTCCATTATTGTTCTGTTTGGATAAGAGAAAAGAAAGGACCAAAGGTTTATCGCACACAATAAACTAATAGTTATGATTTAATAGTTTCAGTTATCAACATTAATAGGTTATGGTTAAGTTAATAAACTTATATTATTTACTTATATATTACGTCTTAAATTTGTCGGGGAAGAAGCAACAAAAATTGCCGTGATAACTATTTTTTTGATCCGTAAAAGACCGACATAAGCTTTGATCCCTTTTCCGAAGGCTGAGAGTAATTTATTCATGAGCTATTTTTCTAGTTGCTAACTTACCTAAATGTAAATTCAAAGTCAATAGTATTACAAATCAATAATTTGTCACAATCTGTAGCAAGTTATCTAAACCAGAGTTTGTGGTCGACAAATGATACTTTCCCCTGAAGCCTATGGGTATCCTATGAAGATTTTATCACCCAATCAGATAATCAAGCTATATACCACCTATCTACACGTAAAAAAGCTCTCTAACTCTGTAGCCTACATATGTCAGCCTCCGCATTCATGCGTACGTGAATGACATCCCCTGGGACAAGGTTTGACGTCACTGGAAAATTTGCATAGCGCAGGGGTTGTTGTACCCGACGTAGGAAAGTTTTACAAACATTCTCGTTCGTAACACCGCTCACGGTTTTAGTTAAAATGTAAAATATATATTTTGCGGTAGCGGGAGAATTTTTTTGCTCAAATGTTTATATTTTAGAACAACGGTCGTATTTTGGATTAAATATATTATATGTTTTAATTCCACTTTCTCTTAGTAAATGGTAACTTAATACTAAATATTTAAAATTAACAAAGCCAGTAAATTGAAATATGCCTTTGACTTGTATAAAGAAAAATGTGTTCTATGTACTCTATTATTTTGATAAATAAATATTTGGTATGGCAGCATGCACAAATTTGTTTTTAAAGAGAAAAATATTATTATAAAAATTTGTTGATTAGTGTTTGAATTCTTCACGAATCGTCCAAAGACAACAAGAATGGACATAAGGGGTAAGGTGATGAGATTCGTATTACACGTCTAAAGGGCGGGAAATGGAGCTGTAACACGATTTTCACGGTTTCCCCCGCGCGTGGCGTGCGGAAAGCAATTCAGGACCGGATACACTGTACATCTACAGTGGTTATTGGATGTGACAGCGATATACATAGAATTTGTACTGAGGCCATTTTTGTAGGAGAATATGTAAACATTTCTTCAATCCCATTGCTTTGTCACATTAGCACGTCCCGGCAATTTAAAATTATAGCTTTACTTTCCTGACATTTAACCGGTTTAACGATAATAAAGACTGATAGTGTCCCGCAGTTTTGTTTACACCTTATCAGTTTGAGTTTATGTTACAAATTAAATACTCTATTCCAATGACTATTCTATTATATAAAGAAAGAGTTTTCACAATCTTAACAGTATAACTACAACCCTAAAACGTTGCACACTCGCAATAATCAACTCTTTCTATTAATAAAATAGGTATCAATCCAAATAATATTCCTTAGTATAAAAACTATATAATATATGGCTACATACATCTTCCTATCTTTTTGCCTTCATAGAATTAAATAACACACCACGAAGGTCTTGTTTACATACAAATCCCCAAATGAGCGTCATTTATTGCAGCGGAACGCACATCGAGAAAGGCTTGGCGTTCGCTTGCACTCAACGTATGATGTCACTAACCTTGCCTTTTCGGTTTGAGCACAATCTTATGTTATCGTGACTAAATACGGGTTTGGGTGACGTGATTTTTGTTTGATATTCGTTTCTAACATTTGAGATATTGACGATGCGTCTGTGTTTTCTGAAATGAACATCAAATCCTAAACAATTAGAACACTCTCAACACCAATTTACCCTTTAATTACGCGTAGAATTGCTGAAGAAGTATCAACCTATTTAAATTGGGAAGAACAGTTCCCAACAATTATATTCAATTTTTAATAAATGATAGTTTATTAATAAATATTGAATATTGCCAGTAATTGTGTATACTATTTTAAACACTTCACTTCACGCCCTCTGCCCCAGCTAGGGGATATAGGACCTTAAGTAAGCCATTTTAAACACTTCTATAACGCGATTCCGGTATATCCCCCACTAGCCGTTGCTCGCGACTTCGTCCCCGTCGATTTCTTTTTCCTTTATTTCTTCGCTCCTAATAGTCGCAGCGTGATGTTATGTAGCCTAAAGCCTTCCTCGATAAATAATCTTTTCAATAAAAAAATAATTTTTCAATTCAAACCAGTAGTTCCTGAGATTAGCGCGTTCAAACAAACAAACTCTTCAGCTTTATTATATTAGTATAGATACCGTCACTACCACTTAGTGTTGTAGTTAGACTTATACCTTATTCTAAGCTCTAAATTGAACCCGCCAGGTGGATCAACATACGGGAAGCCTGTATCCCGAACCCTTTCCTAATGTCTCAGTTAAGCTTGGTAGATGGGATATACGTCCCTATGAATATAATTAGATTCGGTTACATATAATAGATATATAAGTTATTGTAAACCGTAGAAAACTCTATGGTCTATATAAGATTTTACGTTGCTAATCTCGCTTCTTGAAGGTTCAAGGTAGTTTCATGGCACATGGTAGTGTTTTATGGAGCTATGTGGTACCCGTGTAGATTCCATACCCGTAGCAATAACGGGATGCGAATCTTCAAGCAATACAGTCAGTTATTTTTGAGTGGAATACTAACTAATATTCTTACATAATTTGATTTGATATGGGCGTATAAACTTTTCTTAAAATTTCACTATAGACCCTTGAATATAATCCATAAACTTGTAATAACGTATATCCGACTTTTAACTTACATAGAAATTGCTTCAATATATTTTATTCAGGGATATTAAATTTGTCGTCATCGAACGAAACGAAATCAATAAATGCATAGTACCGTTAAATAATGCTCGTATATGCGCTTCTAGGAATATGACCTCCTGAATTGGGTCACTGGAAGGCCGACTTCAATAAAATTACTTATTGAACTGTGTACGCGAACTGGCAATTATTATATTTCTATAACAGAATTTCTGTTCCAACAATGTAGTTAAATGAAGCATTTCAACTGTCTCATTCATATTTTATTTTTATTATTGAGTATTTAGGTGACTACATAAATATATTTACACATTGAAAATTACAACTGATCTTAACACAATTAATCATATTAACTTCTAAATAAGACTACAATTATACCTACACCATCATTTAGTATTAAAATGTTTTGTTTATTAAATATGCTGTATACTTTGGTTATCGACTTTACCAAGGTAGAACCGATGTACCAAGTGAGTCCTAACTCCTAAGATGCAACTTGACAACACAAGCTAAATTATTTATCTTGCTACCTTTGCAATTAATTACAAAGGTGTCAATGGAGTAAAATATCTAAAGAAAATTGGTAAAAATCACGTGATTTAAAACAGTAAGAAAGGGCAGCTCAAAATGACGTCACTTCACTTAGCATTAGAATGACATTAGATCACTTACAACGCGTCATGTCACTTGCTAGTACGACGTCTCCAAACTATGCACGAAAGGAATCCTCTTAAACCATTCACATTATCTTCATCGCATACTTAAGCCCTTACCAATCTAGTGAAGACAACGGTAATTACAAGACACATGACATTGCATCAGACATAAAAACATCGCATGCGAGCACAAAGCTTTTAATTGTCGCCTCTCGCTGCATCGAGCGATGACATCAGACCGCGATCTGGCTATATTTAACTCTTCATAACGAAATTACGTTCGCGTGCCCACCACAATGGTTGAGCAAGCCACGTAAAGCGATACCATTTATCGGTTGCTTATTGCATATATGTAACGTATCTGACATTGCAGATGCGAATATATTTCACTATAAGATTGAATATATTTCATTCTATATATCAATGAATGATAGATGTTGAACCATTGTTCTCTTAAGATTTGACCAACTCTAGATAAGACGTAATAATAACATAACTAACAATAGTTTATATTAGAATTAACAGTTTCGCCTTGAGTATTTGACTACAAAGCTAAAGCAATTTCATTAAGTAGTTGAGTATCAAAATAATACCACTTTTCTACAAAAAAACAGACTCGAATCGTTAGCGCAACGCATAATAGGCAAGAGCCTTACAAATCAAACAGCCCCTGAAAAACTTCGCAAACAATGAACCAGGAAACTAGAAGTTTTGGGGAGGTTTAGCGCGGGCTCTGCTATTTGCCGCACATTTTAAAGAACACGCAACGGTACAAAGAACACAATGGCTGCGGTTACGAACGCCGCAAACCGGAATGGTATTGTCCCCTCGACGGTTTATTTTTATAGCGACATTGAAATGATATCGGAGAATTGCATAACAGCCAAGTTAACTTTAGTTGGGTATATTTTAGAATGGATTCCGAGTTATTATTATTGGACATTTCCATTTTTTCTTAAAGCTCGTTGAAAGAACACATCACAGTATTTATTATAATACCAGTTCCCTATAATCACAACTAGTAACTTTGTATTTAAAACCTTAAATTCTATGGTAGCGTCCTATTTATCAAAGTCTCACAAAACTAAGACGCCTTCACAGTTCACCAGTTATACCAGATTTATAGACATCATACAAGCTACGACCGTTATTTCAAAATGAATGGTCTACATTCAATAAACTATAAATACACACGTTGCAACGTATCTAAGCTCGCGATCTTCGTACTTCCTCTCCAAACCTGTATCGCGAATGATTTCATTCACACACTCATTCAACAGTTATGTCTAACTTGTTAATGTCGCTATGGTCATTTCAATAAATACTTTATTTATTTCTAACTATGTATGCTTTGCGGATTTGCGCAAACTTAAAACCAGATTAGAGTTTTCTTTTCTCGGTCTCTTCGTATCCTAACTATCCTGCTTATTCCTGCTTATATCCAGCGAAACCGGTGTAACTTACGCCAAAATTTCTTAATTTATATATAGCACTGTATACTGAATAAAAAAATACGAAGCATGTGCGTATTGATTTCAATTAAGTTATTGAGAAAAATTTTCTCGTTCCTTATACACGTACATACATACATATAATACAAAACATTTAAAACCATCATCCCATCCATCTGTTCAAAATAACATAAAACGGATTACCCAACAGCGATACAATGTAGGCATATATTTTCGGAGCGTTCGCTGTCTTTTTAACGCATACCCTCCCATTTCCACCTACGTTTGCACAAACCGCCCTCGACGTGAGCACTCTCGTACGAGACTCGTTACGCTCCAACGAGCTCGATGGCTTCCGAATCTCGGCTTAGTACCTACCGTACGTATTTTGCAATTTTTATTCCCATTGCAACTCTATAGGGCGATAAAAAATGAGTCACGGAATCGGAAACAAAGAATAAGCACGTACTTAATTTTAGATTACGTTTTTTCAACTGTTCAACGCTTAAAATTGTATGTTTGGTTCGGGATTTTAATTGGAATAATCTATACAGAACAATGCTGTATATTTGAAAATCTTTGTCAAAAGATTATTGTATGGATATACTTTTAATCCTCTTGCTAGGACAGGCTAAATGTAAGCCGAAATAGGACCATCTGAATCCTATTTATCTGAAAGGACGACACAGTCGCTAACCCCGAGGTCTTGCGAGAAACACGACTAAGGTGTCCGCGCCTTGACCCAGTCCTACATGGGTCTGGTTTCTAGACGCCAAACCAGCTAGCTAGGTGAATGCCAACAAAAAGAAGTTTCAATAGACATAACCAATCAGGTTATAGCTAAGCGCTAATCGTTTTATCGTTATAGGAAACTTGGATCACAGTGACAAATAGGGTCTCTATTTGACACTTAAGGAAATGTCATTACATTGGTCTTAGGAGAATTAAATACAGACGCTAGTTGAGTTAATAGGGAATGCCCATTAAAATAAATGGCTATTACCATTAGGTACCTTAGTATATTACTTTAGTAAAGAATTGTAATGTAAACATTGTATCGAAGACTTTTATACTATTGGCAAAAAAATATTACGGTAAGCGTCTAATGTTACCTATGAACATTATCTATCTAGTCACGAGAGCGTCGCCACATGGCACTTATTGAAGGCAGGATATTGTATCTATAAAAGACATAACTTCGGGGTAGATTGAGTAGCCTAATAAGTAGCCCAAACGACACATGATACAGTCTGTGGAATTACTTTAAAACCTAATTTGTCTTTAACGGAATCAGCTACGAAAGGAAACTCTTAAACATTGGCAGACCCATTACCGATTATGGAGGGTTGTTTTTCCGGACGGGACGGGATTGAAGCGAATTTTTCAGTAATCGATACGTGTTTATTCAACTAATGGACGGGCTAAGTGCATTGACCTGTATGCAATGGTTGAAATAAATGGAGGATTAAGTGAATTTTGTTTTGAACGCGCCCGCATACTCGGTAGTCGGTGTAGGTACCATGTCTGCAATTGCTCGCCTATGGGAGTCTGCAATGCGGACTCTATACAACTTGGATATAGACTGAATTAATATCGTTGGTACGAGGTAAGTAGGCTTGTAATCCATTCAGTAAGTCAACAGTTGTGTTGTTGACTATTGTTCTCTAGTTATTCAAAGTGCTTATAATACTAGGCTATGAAACGTAATATATTAATTTATATGTATCACATGGCTTGAATCGTACAGGAAACGTGATCATATGCATAATATTTCTTGTTAAATACACTATCCCAATACTATTCCAAATATCAATTCTATCTCGAAATAATGTTTTTTTTCTTTGGTAGACTACTTTACAAAAATCAAAGAGAATGCTATGAGAAATTACAGACTTGTAATTTCCTATTAACATTATGCATATATATGTATAATATGATAAGTAACCTTATACAAATTTCGTCGAAAGTAATTCGTAATACTTACTAACCAATTTCATCTATCTTATTAGAATGTTTAAAGATACAGTATATGGCTACTACAACATCATATGTAGATCAAAACAAATCCGATTAAGCAATGCTATGTTTGCCGGAGCATTTAGCGTCCCGACTGACTTTCGAGCAATAACTTTTATATCCGTACAAAACAACCATTTCACTGAAATATTGGGTGTTCACATTCTCGATTCGGTTTGTTCTAGAAAATTCTATACGTAATAAAAATATACGGGAACATAGGACTTTATTAGTTTCCAACTCGAGCCACAGTTTTTAATTAGGTACGGGTTCTAGTTCCCGAACTTCGGCGCAGAACTTTAGCGAAATTGTTTGATGACCTTATTTTATAACGACAAGCCACATCGTATGCCGTAGTTTTTCTCGTAATATGAAAGTTCTAACAATTTATACTATACCGTAAAACTTTAATGAAATATGCTTATAACGTAGAATTTCCATAGGAACAACTTTTTATAAAACTACACTAGAATCAGCCTATTTCTTCAATGCGATTAACAAAATATCGAGTTTTAAAAATAAATTTAGGTGAAATTGTTTCAATTTTTTGCAGTAATTGGTGAAGTTAATAACAATTTAGAATTAAGATGTTCTTTTAATAAAAAAAAACATTTTTGTGATTACTGATACTTTAGACGAATATAATTTGTCCATTCATCGAGAAACGCTTTAGGCTACATTAAATCACGCTGCGACCAATAAAAGCGAAGCATCATCGTAAGTTTTAAAAACGGGGAAAATTATTTATATTTGTGCTTTGCTTTACTTTGTATTCGCTGCGTATACGATTCGAGATACCCAAAAGATGTATATGTATATACTATATATATGTTTGAGTGATTTATTTCTCTTTCAATTATCCAAAAAAAGACCGCGATAGTATATGTCTATCTTTTAAGGTTGACTGACGACAACCTTTTTAGGGAAATCAAATTTGTACGAACAAGAAAATAAACTAAAAAATTCATTAACGCTGAAGATTTTTAAAATATTAAAACCCTATGGAAATGTCCTATTTCTCGATCATACTAAATACAAATCTACAGGGACAAAGTTCGAGCAGCTAGCACTATATAAAATTTTACAGTCTTTAAGACTTAGATAGTCTCAGCTATGACTTACTTGGGAGCCGGTTCTCCCTCAGCCTCGCACTCGATGATGAACGGCTTGTCGACCTCCCCCGGCTGCGCCACTTGGAACAGCAGCTCCTCAACTGTCGGCTGCTTTACTATCCGCGGCGGTGACGTCACTGAGGACATACGTTACGTCAATAAATAGCCTTTGTTAAGTTTACTATATAATATATAATATAAACATTTTAAGTCGATTTTAAGACTGGTTTAAAACTGGTTTAAATATTTTGAGGAAAATCCTTAATATTTTGTAATATTTAATATAATAATTAAAGCAGCTATAAAAATTATTCAACTTTCGAATTTATGAAAAAAGAGTCTAATCCAAAATATACATTCTTAATACATAAGCTAATTAAAACAAAATATGACCCATATTGTTTTTTTTGTAACATTATTTTTTTAATAAAGATTGTTACGGTATATTATTATTAAATAAATAGGTAATTAAACTAATTTAAAATATTTTCTCTTTGAAAGTATTGTATAAAACTATTGGATCGTCAAGAGGAACTGCGCAAATTAATTGTTGTATAACAGTGTAACGCTTTTCCAATTATAATACAAAACTTGCTATTTCTTAAATTCGTATATGTATTGTATTTTTTGTGTACTATACATTGAGAAATCGAATAAAAACAAAACAAAATTTTCGTGTCTAAAGTTCATGAGTATCATTTCGAACCTCGCACTACAACTACACTACAACATGCTCCAATTTTTTATTTGGATGTGTTTGCTATATAGCCTTTAGTACTCGAAAAAAATCGGCTTTTAATTGGTAAACAATTTTTTACCCGGTATTAAGTAAAGATGCTTTATAGTGTCAAGAACCCTATCTATTTATTTTTTTACACTTTGATATCCAAATAATAATCTAAAAATTCTTTCACAACCTTATTTCTTATGTGAAAATATTAAAACATTTGTATTTTGCATGTAATAAATAATACACATCACTATAGTAGTACAAAACAAAACATTTAAACGGATAGCGTTCAAGGAATGGAATAAAAGGTCTGTAGACTGAGTTTTTCATGAAAGGGGCTTCAGGAGCAGTTTACATAAAACATGGCCAACAATGGTTACAAAGGGATTTATGCAAGGATTCAACTGCAGAGTGCATGTGTCCTAGTTTACGGAAACTCAGTTTAATTAAGAGCCAAATTATCATTGAATGTATGAATGCTTTAATTATGTGTTGTATTAATAAAAATTGTTATAACAGTGGAAAAATAGTATAATAAATTGCTTTTAGACTTTACAAGTTATAAACTTTTTTTGTATAAAACAATGGTACTGTTGAATTAACATTGTAGAACATTTTTTTTATAATTTTGTGTAACTTTAGAACTTAAAAACAGTTTTATTTATGTTATTAAACTTAACTGGACCAATTATGTTAATTGTTTTTTTCCATATAAACCCATAAGTCTTATAGGCTAGCAATAGTTTAAATCTTCAAACTCAAGAAATGTAGGAAAACAGGAGCTTGTAATATAGTATGTAAATTTTTTTTTTGTTAATGTTTTGATCAACTTAAGTGCTAAAAATATAAGCAAAATATATTTGTGTGTGTTTTATTACTATAGACTTTTATTCTAATTCACAATGTGTTCTATTATTTGATAGTTAACAAATATTTGGCTTCATTTATTATTTTTAACATATTGTTGTGGTAATTTTTGTAGGAAATATTTATCTACAAAGTTTGTAACAATAGGTAGGGGGTACAAAATTTAAAAGAGTGAGAAAATTTATTAGAATTTCATGAAATTAGTGTAATTATATACATTTTAGATGACCCATAAGAGGTTTTTGAACTATATAACATTTTAACTACAATGTATTTTATTTATATGTAGGTAGATATATCATGTGCACTGAAATCATCTCGGGAATTAATAATTCCATGTCTGGCACAAATGGATGACACGATAAACTAACATCATAGAGTCAAGGCCGCTGTCCAATTATTATTGCATTGGTGATAGAAATCTAGATTTATATGTACATTAACGACAATTTAGAGCTACTATGACAAAGAATTAGGAACATTTGCTGTGTTATAAGAGCTACTGTTTTATTTTTTGCAATCTTTATGTAGAAATTGAGTTGGAAACTGATGAATACTACATTGCGTTGTATTCCCCACCACGATTTAACACCACTACAGCATGTAGCTTAGTTAAACAAAGATGTGTTACTGTTATATATATCATATGAGTAACAAGTTTACTTTGAGAAAATATTTTGAAACATTTAAGGATAAATGAGTTAAGTGAATATCTCACAAATCAAAGTTTTAAAACATTCCACAATAATAGGAATATTGGTTTGCAATGGGTTCATGAATAAACTGTATTTATACTAAATGGTAGGACTGTAGAATACCTACAAATATAATCAATACATTTTAGATGACCCATAAGAGGTTTTTGAACCATATAACATTTTAAATACAATGTAAAAATTACTAACTTTATTGAACATTGTTTTTAAATCTTACAAGATTTTTTCATAAGTTAAGATAATAAACATTATGTGTATTGTTTTATTTTTTAAATAATTACGTTACAAGATATTAGCCTTAGTGAATGCGGAGCTTTAAATGAATAAATAAATAAATCGTACTTACATAGTGCCGCTGTTTGCGAAAGTATAGCGAAGAAACATACAACTTTAGTATCCATTATTGCAACGCTCTGCTGCCCGTTGATCTAGGAGAAATTAAATATTAATAATATGAAAACATTTCGGCACACATGTTCACTCGATGACCTAATGCGAATAAGCTCCCGTATGACAACACCCACTAAAAATAGTAACAATATCACTCAACAGTTGAACCGTTACAACTTTTAACACAAAATGTTGTTGCACTACTTATTTAACGGTAACCGACCCTACATCATCTCAATAAACACTATTTTACTGGAATAAAGTATGACAAACCGCACTAACACACTACCGCTAGAATATGATAAGGCTATTAGACTGATCGATTGATATCAGGAAGTCACTATCTTGCCTAATGTAAACAATTGTTTAAAAAATAAAAATTACCTAATATGTTTATTTATAATAACATCGTCGCGAAAGCCGTGTAAATTATATTTACAGATAAAGGCGGGGCCTCTGAGATTCCCGTAATCTCGTTTCGACAGTGATCAATTCAAGCACTGTCATAGACTAACAGAGGAACTTTCGCGTCAGTTATGCTTTGCATTTGTTTCTTTTCAGCGCCAAAGTAATTTCATGTGTCTGTCTCTTTCTACACCAAAGACAACTATCAATGACAGCAAATGATACCAGACCAATGAAAATTGCAGCGAATTAGGGAAACTTGTACAAAACTTGGTTTATCTTAAAAGTTTCGCAACTTTTGATCTTAACATTGACAGGGTGAATTGACCTTGTAAGTTTTTAGATGAATTATGTCGGTTTATTTAAAAATGTTACTCTTTCCTTAATTATTGTTTTTCTATGTTATTCCTTGATTTTTTCCAAGTTTGCAACACGAGCATTTTTTGTCCCTTATAATGGTATCCCTATATTGTAGACAAAAATATTATAGATTATTTATTACAAATTGGAAAGTATAGATAAGTGAAATGTTTATTAG
Source organism: Eurema hecabe (assembly GCA_026213755.1). NCBI lineage: Eukaryota > Metazoa > Arthropoda > Insecta > Lepidoptera > Pieridae > Terias > Terias hecabe. The sequence goes on from JADANM010006098.1 coordinate 1,246,074, forward strand.
TAGGTATTAATTGTTTGAATTTGTAGTATTATGTAATATTATATGTTTGATAATCAATGGTCTTTTAATTTCAGTTACGGTCTCAACGACGGTTTAATTTTTAAATATAGTAATATTAGATGTCAAGACATTTTACTACGGGCAATCTGAGACAGAATATTTTTACAGGCGCCAATTTAATTTGAAATTTACGTAGTGCTTGTTTCATTCTATGGTGAGTTTAATTTTACATTTTTATTAACATTTAAACATGAAAAAGAAGAAACAGAAAGACAAAAGAAAACTGAAATGTAAACATCTTCGGGTAAGTATTTATTTATTCCTTCTATCTGTTTATTCCTCCTTCCTCAAAAGAAAATATTAAAAGCTGTTAATATTGTAATCTTCGACTCTTTAAGTGTAGATTAAAATCTCGTGTTAAGAACTACCCGTAAAGTGCTGAATTTATATATTATTCTACTTTACACAAAATTTCACTTATATCTATTCAGTGTGTTTTGTGTGAAGAAGTAGCAAATATTTTATTTATTATAATATAAATAAATGTTCCCTCTTCAATATCACATTTATTATAATATATTCAGCAGCTCATAGAGCAGAGCTCTATGAGCAGGCTGAGGTCCTGTCGGTACGTAAAATCTTTGTAAGCCGAATGCTGGTCAGATTCCACTCCAGTACTGTCCCTAATAACCCACCCCAATCAAAACGCATTATTCGCGTCCCGACACCGCAAGCTCACTCTAAATT
>JADANM010006098.1:1246830-1257682 GCA_026213755.1 Eurema hecabe
ATCTATTCAGTGTGTTTTGTGTGAAGAAGTAGCAAATATTTTATTTAATATAATATAAATAAATGTTCCATCTTAAATTTCACATTTATTATAGTACATTATGTATAAAAACTTTTTTGTTAAAACACATCTTTTTATTTCCTTTTGAGCGATGTATTTGACATTTTATTGTTAAATTTACTATATTATTCTTTGGATATGATTTTTAAGGTTTAGAAAAATTGCATTAAATTAAAAGCATTTGAATTGCAGACGAAATGGGTACGTACTGGAGTTTTATTAATTAATGCTTAAAAATAGTTTTGCTTACTTAATATGAATTATGATGCCTGTATTTACATAGTTTAAAATCAAAGTGAAAAATTCGCTTTGTAGTTTTAAGATTTTCTTGTACAATGCTTCCATATTTTATTATTATTATTATTGCTGTCTTATCATTGTATTTCACTACAGATTCTACAGACAGTATCAAGAAAAGACATAGCTTCTACACGAGCCGGTCTACTACTCCAGTAGACACGAAGACGTTCTCTAAATCAGATGTCAATGTTTACCAAGATGTAAACAATATTAATGAACTTGAAATGATGAGTATCAGGGGTAGTTGTGGGGAATACTACAAGAGATATGAACACGATGAATTACCAGTTAAAGACTACAGTTCTAATGACAACTCGTATCTTGAGAATAGAACATCAGGCGGAACAAAAGATTCAATCACGAACTCCGATCTTGATAAATTAGAAATGAAAATACTTAGTACAATGTCACAGGAGTTGCAAACTGAGGACACGTCGGTTGAAAGTCTCGAATCGAACATTAAATTGTTCAAATTAACGGTCCAAGAGATTTTTGATAATTTCTACGCAAATTTACAAGATTATGAACTGTACAAAAGGAAATATAATGAGATTTTGGCTAAGAACAATACTGATGTTGTTTCGCAAATGGAGGAGTTTATTAAAGATATGATACAGAGTATAATTTCCTCGGAAAATTCTATGGGTAGTAGCAAGACGGAAACGAAGGATAAAAGCGTGAGTTTTGATTTGCCTTCTGAAGGTGCTGCGTCTACTGTAGAAGCGTATAGGAATGAAAATTATTCAACTGACTCAACATTTTATGAAAGCTCGAATAAGTCAAGTAGTAAAAAAGAAGATACCCTTAACATATACCTACTAACAGGTACCCCATACGTGCAAATAAGAATGAATAATCGTAATTTATTATCAGAAATGAATATACGGGATTCAGTTATTGACGAAATAGAAGGGCAACTGGCGTCCGCAGAAAACATTAAAAAGATAGCGGCTAAGAAATTGCAGTTGGAAAAGTATGTAACACAACAACGTCTTCAAATCAACAAGGACATAGATATACCGATCAAAATTTCGAGCGCAAAGAAAAACATTCATTTAAACGAAGATTTCGTGAACAACGCTAAAGAGGAAAATAAGTCATTCATATCTAAAATTTGTAATTACATCTGCAAAAGATTTCGGAAATCTTCATTTAACTGACGTAAATAAAACAAACATTTTCAACAATATTTTATTGGAGACTAGATAATTCGGTACAGGAACTAGAATCACGACTCACTATTATCTTCGAAATTGACGATATAATACCACCTAATCATTGTTATGTGCTTACATAATTGTAGGGCAAATTCCTTTTTCATGTGTAAGAAGTCCCTAATAATCGGCATGTCCAACATAATAAACGCTTGACCGTCTATTTCTTCCTGTTTCATTTTTTCCGCGATTAATTTGCAGTCAAATGTGCTTAGTAGGTAATTATACACGTCATCCACGGACCAGTCTAATGGATTTGGCGCAAGTTTGTTCTTCCCTTTGATCCAGGCAACTGGGAGATGTTTATCAAACATTTTAATATCAGTTGGTAACGGGTCATCAAAATTGAATTTCAATTTCTTAAGCTCAGGTTCCTCGCTGTCAGAGACATCTGAAATATTCTTAGCATCTCTGGAATTGCAGCTGCTTTCGTTAGTTTCAATTTCTGTGTCACTCTCTTGCGTTGGTTTCTTGGCGCACGTGTTGTTGTATATCGTTTCAACGTCTTTCTTGTTCCAGTGAGCTTCTTTCATTTGGAGGGCGAAGTTGGGCAGTTTTGCTCCTCTGGTTTTCATTTCTAGTTTGGGATAGTTGTTTTTGGCCTCTCTCTTTCTTCGCGTGCCTCTTTTGTAATCTGAAAGACTTTCAGGTGAGTTCGGTCTGGTTCCTGCTTCTGAAGGTGGGGTGGAACCTGCACTATGTTCACTCTCGACTGATTCTCCGTCTTTATTGGTGTCTACTTCTGGAGGTTGAGGTTCTTTCTCTCGCTTCTCGGGCACTGCCTTCTTTTTCTTTCTGCGGCCGTTGACGCTGCCTTTCGGACGACCGCGACGTTCGGTTCCGTTATCTGTATACAGAAATTATTATGTCAAACAAGTTTAATGTTACATAAATATTTGTCAATCAGATTACCTTTATCAGCATTAACTATGAACTATAAAAATGTGATCTTGTTGATGTACTAAAGAGAGTAAAGCAAACCCTTAGAGTCACACTCACTGGAGATTTCTTCTAATCTTACATTAGTGAATTAAATATAATAAGCATATGCTTACGGAAGGTGCTCTTGTCCACGTTCTGGCAGTTATTGGGGCAAACATCAGGATATGGTGTAGGGCCAAGTAAAGCTGGACAAGCTTGCAGCCTCACGCACACGGAGCGGCAGAACGCACTGAGCTGGCTCGCTGATGTCGCGATGGGCACGTACGCGTGGTACGTACTTGTTTTTAATCTGTGGAAAATAAATAGCAACTTTATAAAACCATTTAACTGGCAATAAAAGGAATGTGGCCGTCAGAATTGGAATGTTGTTAAGCTTGCCACTCTTAGCGTAACATCGACAAAGAAGATGACTTTAAAGGTATTAAACGTAAAATTACGAGATTTAAATAACGGCTTCCTAAAGTTATATTTATTATTCTTAAGCACATTGTAAAACTTGCATATAAAACTTTATTTGCATTACACAAAAAATATTTTCGTAACTATGGAAGTCTGGAAACAAAAAATCTGGGACTTACTTGGCTCTCAACATTTCCAATCGCATCCCATCTTCAGGCGGGCCCTCCGTCTCCCAATCCTTCAACAACTTAGCAGGCTTGTACGATGCAGATATTATCTTATTTAGCACTTCCTTCAAAACCAAGCATAAAGGCCCCGGGCCCACGTGTTTGGGCAATTGTGATAATTTATTCCTACTTATAGAAGGTCCAGCATAACACTTATAATTAAAGAAAATCCTATCACACCAGTCTTCTGAAGTCTTCAATTCTTCTCGAACTTTCCGTACCTCTTCGACAACTTTAGGCGGTTCTTTGGGATTTACATCAGGAATGTGCAACTCATAATTATTACTATCGCTCCATCCAACAGGGAATAGTAAATCACTGTCCTGAGCATACCAGAATTTTTCCCCAATCGGTACTAATTCTACTAAAACCATTTGTTCTACAATTCGGTCTATAGATGCTACGTAAATATCTTCTTGATTTAAAGGATGTGCTGCTTCTAACTTCATATTAACTTCTAAGCCTTTTAGGAGATCTTTTTTTCCAAAGCAGTATTCCGGTGCTGGGACTGAGGAAGTTTTGGATAAATACTCATCCCAATCGAAGGTTTCTTTCCAAGTTTTGGGAGGCTTGAATGTTATATTGTGCTGTTTGGCGAACCCAATAGGGAAAATATATGGATGCATGCTATCACAGAGCCAGGCCATTCTTGTATCCTCATAGTCATCTATATGGTCATCGAGGACTACCAGAAAATGAAGGTTGTTGAATATCTTGGTAACAGTAGCTGGTCGAATGGTCTTCATGTCTTGTGGATTTAGTGCTTCTAACTTCATCCCAGTTGAGAAACTATGTGCTTCCAAGTTTGTGTTTGCCTGTAAAATTAATATTTATTGAGATTAGGTTGGTAAAAACAGTTTCACCATTTCATCTTATTAAAATTAATTCTGTTTGATTTGTAAATTAGGTAAACTTAAGATAGTAAGTATAGTTAACAAAACTTTCTACACACAAAAATCATGTAATAGTTTTCTGAAAACAACTATATTATATAATATAATGTTAATGTATAATATGTTACTTAATAAGACTTTAAATAAAATGACAAAAGCAGTGGCAAAACTCACCAAAAACAAATCAGCTGGTGTAGGTTCTTTGATGGATTCTTCAGCACTCTGTCGCAACTGTGTGCTCAATTTATTTTTGCAGGAAAATTTGTTGACTTTCCCTGGATACTTGAACTGCCATGGTGACCCCTTAAATTTGTTAACATATTTATAATCATACAGACGTACATCATATATTTATTTATAAAAAAATAAACAGCAAGCTGTCTGCTATGGCAATAAGAAAAAATAGAAGATCATATAAAAATAATAATGCCCTTTTCCCTTGTTTCCCTAGTTCCTACCCATTGAGCTGACTTCATTCATGACTGAGTAAGTGAAACCATTTGGGTGATTAAGGTTGACAGACAGACACATGTCCTTTTAGGTTTATCAAACAGTAAAATACATTATGATAAAAATGTATCATGCAATACACGATTTAAGGCACGCACAAATACTTCTTGGGTCTAATTCCTGCTGACCTAGAATAATGATAATTGGCTTTGCAAGGTCTTGGTACAGGTAAAGGAAATAAACCCAAAATTGCAAAGTTCGTAATTTTTCATGACTATGCAATTATATAATAGGTGAAATTGGGAAATATTGTTTCTATATTCATCTATACTTTCATTATAAACAAGAAAATTTGTGAATAACTACTACATAGATTTTGCTGAAGGTTGGTATAAAGGTAAATTAGACTATAATTTTGACGTGAAGCTCTAATATTATATAAAAAATTAATATCTCTAATGTTCCAATTATCCAACTCTCCAGTAAATCATCTTCTTTTATAAAAAAATCATTTAAAAAAATCCATACCTTATTAGTAACAGAACCGAAGCTATTTATCCTTGGATTTGAGAAGAACAACCAAAATTGTGATAAGTCATCATCAGCTCCATCATATTGCAGCTTCAGCCGACCACCCACATTTTCACACACCTGGATATTTTATAATAATCAATGAATATTGCCTATTCAGAAACAAAATAGGCATATATTACAAAATAAATAATTAAACAATGATATTAGTATTCCTATTAACAAAAAATGTTACTATAGATACTTCTCTGTTAGACAGAAGGAAAGAAATATATGTATATCTAGTGAGGTAAGTGACTATTGCCTCTTTCTTATTTTTATCAAGTTTTTATTATTCTTTACAATAATACAGCCTGTAGATCAAGAAAAATGAGTCATTTTAGCTTATGTTAAAAATATGTAATGATGGTATAAAATTTTTTTTGTTATAACAAAAATCTCTGAAAAAGATCAATCAAGAAGGCTCAGATTGCAATTTAATTCTTTTTCTACATACATATTTGGACAAGGCTAAATTGTCTTAAATTAAAACTCTAGATAATAAGTAGTAAAGAGTTAAGAATGTTAATAAACAATAAAATATAACTCACCGTTGCTATCCAGTATTTGTAGGGATCAAGAAGGTTTTGTATTTCGACTTTCATCCCAATTTTTATTCTATCTATTGGCGACAGTCCCTTATTATTCAAAGCCTCTATAGACACTGACTGACCAACTAGGAGAGCCTTTTTCATAATATCTATTATAGTATCTCCACATTTCTCATTTATTTCGTCTGGAGGTTCTATTAATTCATCATATTTTCCACACCATCCTAACGGATGGACTTTTGTGTTGGATATATCACACCAGAAGTCACTCTCGGATCCTATAAATTTTATTCTTAAAAGATGACCACAGACCATAGTAATGTTGGCTATCCAGTACACATCTGGATTGTTCTTGTGACATACTTCCAGGAGCATTCCCTGTTTGATGCCATTAAAAAGACTTAATTCAACCTGTAAACAGAATCAGTAAGCATCAGAGAAATAGATAGAAGTTTAAAATTAATAAAATATATTTATTGTACCTACTATATGTATGCTGTCTAGTCTAGCCAATACATTTTTCACTTATAGGAAAATATAATAATGATATTTACTATTATGGATAACCATCGTAGGGTTTTTTTTATGTTTTCTATATTATTGCTGTTCATAAATAATTAAAGGACATACTTAATTTACGAAAGAAAAATAAGAAATTTAAACGTATAATATTTGTATTGAATTGTGACTGTCCTTATCGCCTTAAACGAAATATAATTAAGAATAAAAACATAAATTATTAAAAACCTCTAAATTCTAACTTAAAGTTTAGGATCTCCAAAGGCACATATTTAATAAAATTATATTTAAAAGAAACAATGCAATAAAAAACACCAGTATTTTTTATAAAAATAAATAAAATAATTTGCAGTTAAATAAGTAAAATAAAACAAAGAAAATCGATAAGCATTAATTTTGTAACATACAAATGAAAAAAATGCAATGAGGTGGCGTAATTTATATCGCGATAATGGAAAGAACTTCGAAATTTTATAGCTTTAATTCTTTTAAAACTAAAAATGAATGAGTATCTGTTTTAAAAATTAATGAGTAAGTAAATAACTCGTTAATTAAAATTTGATTTTCATAATCAGCCGTTTCACAAACTTCCTCACTTTTCCTTTATCATTCTAAATATAGACAATATGTTAATAATATTTTGTCGCTCCTTCCTCTTAGTTATAATAATTTTAAACTCTAGCTTGGTACATTTCTTTACTACATTGGTATTGAATATAATTGAGACTATTGAAATTTATAATAATTTTATAGTAATGATTCAAACAGAAAAAATACACATAAAACACAATACTTACGTGAGAAAATAATTCCTCAGGGACAGGAATACTTTGATTATTCTCTAAATAGTTGCTCCAATCAAAATCCATAATTATTATAAATTCATATATAGTTGTATTGAAAAATATTTATTACATAAAACTATTTTAAAATATCACGATTTTCAAAGTTGTTTCTTCGTAAATTCAGTTCATCTTCGCCTTCAAGTTCGAGTGACCGAGCGATGTGAGACTTCGTACGAGAGCCGAAAGATAAAAAAAATTCTGTACAATAATTCGAAAACACTATATCTATCTCATTTTATTACATGGATTTGGTAATGTGGTATTCTTTTTCTTATTCAATCGGATATTTTAATTTAATGATGGTATAAAATTTATGTTTTTAATTTTTCAATATATTTTATTATATCATACCATGAAAATAATAAAAAAAAGCAGCTCATTTGAAGTAAATAAGGTGACATTATTAAGATTAATATGATTTGTTGAATTCTTAACGTGAAACAATATTTTTATGTAAGATTTTCATTTATGTTCCTATTTTATTATTTTATATTTTATTTTCAGTATATACTTTGTATGCCTTTTATTCTTTTTATACAAGTTATTGGTAAATTAAAATTTTGTGACAGCACAATTTATTTTAATAGGTTTTGGTGTTGGCATGCTTTAAGTATTTTCCTTCATTAGGGAGAATATCATATGTTGTGATAATAAAAACTTATAAAATGAAAGCAGCTTAATGGTAGTTCGATAAACAGATTATTATTTATGTGGTACAACTGTGACAGTATATATTGTTTTGTATATATCACACACGTGCACCATAAACCACTATAAATTATTGTTGTATAAAATGAACATAGAAATGAAATTATATAAATAAAAAACTTTTTAAAAAAGTTAAATCCAGCTTGAAACTTATATAACAATCTAAAAAGGCATAATCAAAATTCGATCTTTTTCATTATTATTTACCAATGCTGGGAGAAACTTAAAACACTGTTTCTGGTAACCCACATATGAACGTCAACTATTTGAAGTAAGCCTGCTGGTTGCAACTGTGTGTTTATGTCAAATTAATTATCATTTTCAATAGCAAATTAATCAGATTTTGTCGATGTTATACAGTACGGATTGAAGGCGTTTTGATAACACCTCATTATATCAAAATTGCTTTGTGACGAGTACTTTAATCTGTGTGAGCATTGTTTAGTGACAGCATATTGTGTACGACTAAAGTGTTTTAATTATGTGAATATTGCCCTTTCACTGGTTCTTGTGCAACATCAACAATGAGTCGTTTTACATCAAACGGAATTTTGTACACTTTGCCAGCTAACTCGTCCAATGGAACGGATGACGAGGGTTGTATGCTGTGGAATTCGACACAAAATGTCATAATAACAGGCGCCTACAATGGTATACCGCAGACATTGATATTAAACGTTATATCTTGGATATGTCTGATTTTACTGTTTACTGTACTTCGACGTACGGCGTGGAACTACGGGCGTATGGCTTTGGTTCAGCGATCTAAGAATCGATGGACGAATTTATTTTATCGCGGCAACGATGATGACGCACTTGTCGAACGACGGCGAAACGACGAGTCGTTGAGCATCGACGAAGGCTTCTTCACCTGGCTCCCGGCAGTATTCCGTCTCAGCCGGGAGCAAGTACTGGCCAAGTGCGGCCCTGATGCAGTGCATTACCTCTCCTTCCAAAGACACGCTATAACATTGATGTTTATTGTTACCATAGTATCTATTGGTATAATTTTACCAATCAATTTTCAAGGTACAAATTTACAAGTGGATGTAAGCACGTTCAGTAGGACCACACTTTCAAATCTAAACGGCAGATCTTATTGGCTATGGGTACATACTCTTATAAGCATCTCCTTTTTGCCTATATCGGTGTTAATAATGAGAAGATGTACAGGTAGGAAACCTGCCCCTACATCTATGACAGGCACCGTAATGATCACGAACATATCGAGGGCTGATAGGAATGAGGCTACCATAAGAGCATTCTTTGCTCATAATTTTCCACACATACAAATTGTTGATTTAAGATTAGCATACAATGTGAACAAATTGATTGATGTTCAAGAGAAGAAGGAAATGGTGACAGAAGCTCTACTATATACTGACACCTACTTTAGAAAAACTGGAAAGCGAATAACTGTTCGTCCTAAACTATGTAGCCCTGAGGTTGATGCCCTGGAATTCTATACCAATGAAGAAAAACGATTAAAAGATGAAGCCAAAAGATGTAGGGCTATTGTTCTTAATGATCCTCTCGGCATTGCTTTCTTGACTTTACCTTCCTATCAACTAGCAGACCATGTCATCCATCAATTCAACCTCCACCGCGGCTGGGTGCTGTCCCACGCTACTAACCCTTCAGATATAATTTGGGAAAACCTTAGTGTCCAACCTGGAGTATGGTATGTCAAGGCCATTATTGTAAACTTTTGCTTATTCATTGTTTTGTTTTTCTTAACTACTCCAGCAATTATAGTTAACTTAGTTAATAATATAATCGTAAAACCGGAGACTGTAAATAGAGTAACGAGTCTCATGTTCGATTTTCTTCCTACTTTGCTCCTGTGGACGATGGCCGCCGTGATGCCGGCTATCGTTTCGTTTTCTGACAAATTCTTGTCACATTGGACTAAGTCACAGCAGAATTACTCAATAATGACCAAAACCGCTACTTTTCTATTACTCATGACCTTGATATTACCATCTCTGGGCCTGGCCAGCGCGGACGCGTTGTTCGGTTGGACGTTGCACCACGAGAATGACACAATGCGATGGGATTGTGTTTTTCTGCCCGATAAGGGTGCATTCTTCGTGAATTACGTCATCACCTCCGGGTTCATCGGTACGTCTCTCGAACTGATTCGCTTCCCTGAGCTGTTTCTCTACGTCTGGTATCTGTTGCAATCTAAATCGAAGGCTGAAAAGAGTTACGTAAAGAAGGCTATTTTGTACGAGTTCCCGTTCGGCGTTCACTACGCTTGGAGTTTGGCAATCTTTTCGATTACCATGGTGTACAGTTTGGCGTGTCCGCTGATCGCTCCGTTTGGCCTCGTGTACTTTATTCTGAAACATGTCGGAGATAAGCATAATTTATACTTCGCATATGGTCCGAGCGATATGAGCGGCGTGGGGGGTGGCCGGATACACGCTACTGCGGTGAGACTTATTCGAATATCTGTCTTGCTGTTACTCGTGAATATGGCTGCGTGGGCGGGATTGCGTGCGGGCTTTGAAGCGCGAACAATAATCCTTATAATGGCCTCTATTGTTGCCTTTGGAACCTTTTTGTTGCTTAGTCCGTTCCCTAGTTGTACGCCCCCGGCTCCTCTACAGGAGGAGTCTAGTGTGAGGCCCCAAGAATACGTAGCCCCTGTTCTATTGCGACCAGTGGATTCCACCCCAGTTTCGACACCCTCAACGCCTGATTACGGGGCCTCGTCACCAGTAGTCAACCTTGCCTATAACCCAGAGCCTATAAACATATAATTGTACATATTATATATTATACAATATAATTGAATTAGCGTGTCCTATCGGGCGATAGAGCAAATATCATTGATAAAATGGTCTCGTATTTTGATACTGACGTTGTGCGGAGAAATGAAATGTAAATATATAATGCAATATTTTTTTATATTTGTATTAAGTTTAAACTACAATTTATTTTTTTATTTAATTAATTTTTTCTAGAAAATCTAATATTGCTTGTCTAGATTACACCTTCTTAGATTAATTGATAAGCACGTACCTTTAAAAAACACACCTATAAAATGTTAATTAATAAAAGACACCCGTAATACGAAGGAGCTAACTATTTTTAACTTACTTCTTCTAAACTAATATAACACTTACAATAGATATTCAGCAAAAATAGATGTGATTTATTAATAAAATA
>JADANM010006098.1:1257782-1290234 GCA_026213755.1 Eurema hecabe
TTCGATTCGTTTTTAAATTGTGTCAGTATTTACTAAAAAAAATGCAGCTACCCTCAAAATTTTAAATGGAAATAATTAGTTGTATTTTCGTTTTAGATTCATTATTATTAACGCCATTCCTAGATAACTTATTATTAGTTTATATAATTTTATTTTTAAGCGTGTTAACAAGTCTTGAATCAACTAAAAGATCTTTCAATCAACACTTGTGATTCAAAGGCTGTTATTACATGTCTGGCTTTAACAGTTTTGTTTTGTACAGAAACATGTTGTATTTTTATTGTTTGTAATGCTTTCGTTTTTGAAAAATTATTGTCTGTACGATTAATAAATGACGTATACCATATCTGTTGTTTTATTTATAACAAGCTGTACGCCGCGGTATTACCCGTATAGTTCCCGTTGCTGAGGCAATAACGGGATAAAAAGTTAATCCAGGGTATCAACTATGTACATACAAAATTTCAACCAAATCGGTGCAGCCGTTTTTGCGTGAAAGATAAACCAGCATACATCCATACATGCATGCTCAAAAAACTTACATTTGTAATATTAGTAGGATGGTACGGTTCTTTAGGAAGCCTATTATGTAAACCGATCAATTGGTGTAGGGCAAAGAGGGATTAAGTCGTCTTTGTAGGTAACTTAAGTGTCTCTAATTTATAAGCTAATTAAAAGTTGCAGCTAGCGTTCAGATAATAATTACTGTTTGGACCAAATCGCCACTTAAACGAATCCATTCCAATCGTGATAAAACAATTTAAGCATCAATTTATGTATGAAGTTTTTGTGTATAGGTATATACACAAACTTCATTCGTATATACTTATTTAGACGTATTATAACACACACATTATAAGGATAATAAAATATTCAACATAACAAAACATCTTAACACTAAAGTGTCTCATTAGTTATATTGCTGATCGTTGTATTTTGAAAATCGCTTATGACATCATTAACCAATACAGGTACAGGTTAAGTTGTTTGTTGAACAACAACAAACAACTTAATAACGAAATACTAAAATATGATCAATCAGTATTTATATTAAAGTATATGATTGAACAGAAATAAAAGAATTACCGAATAACATTACGTTGTGTTCTCGCTTTGAAATAGTGAAAGCCAAATTATGAACGCCCATTGCTCAACAAACAAGTTTTAAGTTTTAAGTGCAGGCTACTGAAAAAATATCGCTTTGAAAGGCGAAGTTCTGAAGTATAGCATTACATACATATGTTAGAGATACAAGAATAGTATTAGATTAAATACGGCACTAAATAAGTTTATTATTTAATTCTCTTATTCCTGTAACAAAGGATGGCCTAATAATTTTGAATTAATTCGATCTATAAATAAGCACTATGCCAGCTCAGATACCTTTTAAGTTTTAGAGTTACAGGAGTTAATTATAACAGGAAATTTGTTAAAAATATAATATATATTAATATTAATATAAATGGGATTAGGCTTCCAAAGCTCTTTTAATCAGAAATTCTCATTACAAAATTTTTATAATAAATTAAATTTAAAATGTTTAACTTCTTATAAAAAATTGTATCAAAAACGAAGCTGAAGTTGTTATCAAATCGAAATGAATTATAAATTAATGCAGATGGATTGATAATGTCGCAAACGTGATAACACTTATTTCTCGAAATATGCAATAAATTGGAAATTTCCTCCAGCATTAAATATTTTCAAATTTTAATACATTAAATTTATGTCATAACTTAGTACCTACGTGTTATAACTTATTAGTTATATCATTATTATTCATTTTTTTCTTTGCTTGGAAGAGGCAGCGGCGTTATTTTCTTATAAGTTAAATATCAAAAAAGTAGCGTATTGTTCGTTTTATCATTATCAATTATATTATGCTGCTTAGTTTTATATCATTTACAAAACACAATTTTAAGATAACGACAGAATTTTCCGAGCATTAAGTATTTTTCGGACAATCAAAACGATTTTTATCTAAAAACCAAATGTATGTAAGTACATGAATGACCAGTAAGCAAATAATAATAATAATAATAATAATAATTTATTTGCTATGAAAACATTTAAACATTACAATGTAAGTGATCACCCGACTACTGAACTAGTATAAAATACTGTGTCTCAGCAGTCGGGTCCTAGCCAATGTGATAAATATAAGAAAAAATATAGATATATGTACTATTTGATGTAACGCGCGCTATCGTGAAGGCATTTAATATTTATTCTCCCTACATGAGCAATTGACATAAGTAAATTTATATTAACTTATTTACAGGCAGTAGATACAGTACCTACGTTCAGCTGTTTTATACGTGTTCTTGAAGAATCTTTTCAATCGGTTCACGGAACAAACAACAATCTACCACCGGGTCCGAAAGCCGTTTCTATAGGAAAAACCGGCAAGAAATCTCTGATAGTTATTACAACTTGTATTTTAATTGTGATAACCATACGGTTATTATTATTTAATTTTTAAAAAGTATTTAAATTCATAGAGTATAATCTCCTATAAAATTTTAATTTTTTAATTGTAATTTAATGGGTTTTAATAAACCTACAGTTACTCTAGGTCTGAAGTAAAATACTAATTCATATTACCAATTTGTTGCCGTTAAGATACTTCATAATTTTACTTCATACTTTTACTAGAACTACGATTGGCAGGGTGCCAACTTAATTTCTAGACATCTTCGACAGGCCACGTTAATATTTTGGGGTTGTTATACATATCTACTAAACAGACTTGATAAATGTTTTCCAAATCTAAACACTCATTGTTTAAAAAAATTAGTCTATATTACCCAAAAAAACTAAAAAAAAAAAATTATTTGAAAAGAATTGGCTGTTACAGTTTTAAATTTTTAGAGTGTATAGCCAATCCGTTCTTTGCTTTAAACTTCTAATACATACTATATCTATTATATTATGATATATCAGTAGATTATAATAATTGGAGTCATAATATTAATATAGCAATAAAGAACTGTCAGAAGGTGTAATGTTGCGCATGCGCACTGCGCAGACGTGCGTGTAATTAGAAAAAATATCTGTTCGCGTCAAAATGTGTCTCATGCATAATTGATTACATTATTTTGCCACGCGACTGCCCCTATTTGGATGCACGCTACGATTGATACTTTGTTTTTCCCATGGCCATAGCATTCATAAATTGAGACATTTACTGGCGTTCACATTAATAGTTTAATTTTGCCTTTTGATTCATGTGTTTGTTCCTTCTTCCTCCTTCCATTCTTTGACATCCTGAAGTTTTTATAAAATATTGATTTACCATATTACGAGTATGTTCAAAAAACTTTTCGGTGTACCTAAAGGGTATACGGGTACCTGACCATTCTTGACATTAGCGTGAATATTCTTAAATCTTTTGTGTAAGCAAATTTTTTTTTTGGTATATAGATTATGAAGAGTTTAAATTTTGGGAGCGTAGCCACAAAATAATATAATTATACAGATAATAATAACAGAAGGTATGGTAGCTATGATTTCTTGCCCCCTGTATTTTACTTATTTTTATTAAATCATTCACACACAGAACACTATAAATTTCCATAACTTATAAATTAACAATAATTTATAATGTTATCAATAAGTGCACATTCGTAATAAAAGGCGGGTGCGTGTTACGTCACAACATACTTATAAATAAGTAGTGTAAACAATAAGACGAATAAGATAACCATTTAAAAATACTAACACGATGCGTTAATCTTTACTTATATGGTACCACCTATATAATACCCAGCATATGACTTCAAGACAATGGAAAAATATTTAGTAGAAGTCAAATTCGAGTAATCATAATATTCTGCCGATTAGAAAAGTAAACCTACACTACATAATATGTTATGTATATCACGAGATAAACTCCGTCGCTAGTTCACCCATCGGCTATAGACTATAGTCCATAAAACTAATGGCAGCTCTTGTAACCGGTTGCATTTGCGATAATTATGATAATTTTAGATTATCCATTACATTAAATACTAGTTGTTCGGTGCCTTGTACTACTAATTTATTGAGAACAGCTTCACAAATAACTACTTATAAATATACACCACTACTAGTTAATTTGGCTAATGGGTCTCTAGACTCTTTGTGTAGCACTTTTTATAATTTCACTCGTTTTGTAGTAAAAATATCAATAAAAAAGAAGAGTAATATTATTTTTTATTGCTTTTTAGTCTTAAATCTGAAAATATTTCCGAGGATTCGGGAGTATCTTGTTAACACAACGGTTTTTATATTTTTGCATCTACAAAGAAGTCGCGTAACGTGTACGTCTATTTAATGTTTTAAACTGTTTTGATGACCTTCACAGGTTTTAAAAAACAACGCTTTCGACAGCTATGCAAACATCATTTTTCTACACTTGTTAATTTTATGATGAATATTTATTTATTAATTAAACACTACGTTACATTAAAATGATTAGGAAGTAGCAAATTCTATGATTCAAAACACAGTTTGTAACTTGCGACCTTTTCGCTAAAAAGTGATCTCTTCCAGGCAACCATTTTATAAAAAAGAAACAAAAGTAATCAGACGGCAATGACTGATGGGATTACTCATTACATATTGTATAGATTATAAATTAATTAAAATCCTACATACATACATATTATAATATATTATATTGAGGCTATTCGTACTGAGATACAATATAAGAGGCTTAATCTGTTCTAAACCTTAAGAGTAATAGACAAGTATGGAACTTTTATGATCTGTGTTGTACATATCATAAACACTAGCCCACCAATTTTTTACCTGATTTTTTTAATTCAAATATTATATAGGTAAAATAGAAATATTTGTTTTGATACGGCAACTTTGTCAAGGCGCGGTTTTTACGTGTGGGTGGGAATCTCATTCGATCCACCCCAGGTCATTGAAGAACGCCAGCAGTCTATTAACATTGCTGACGATCTCCCGGAGCGTACTGTATTATTGTTGCAAGGCAGTGTAGAAGCACATGTGCCGCTGTTTTATCTTCTCTCATGCAAGCTCTGCAGAGAGGACAATCTGTGATACCTAAAATAAAAAGGTGTTTATTGTAAGATCCATGTCCTGTTTGGATAGTTGTCTTAGCCGCCTGGTCATCCTGTTTTCAAGCTCAGGCTTTGCTGCCTTAGCTTTGGTTTGGTTTCCCCAGTAACTATTGTGTTGATCTCTCGTTCGTTTATTTCCCCTAGTCCCAGTAAAGAGAGCTTATGTTATGGCGAATAAATACGAAATGAATAAAATTATGTACTTATGGCTTTTGTCAGTACATACATACATTACATACATTATGTATTACATACATTATTGAGGTAACACTCAGAAAATGCATATGTTACTAACATATGTATTTTTGCAGTGTGGGACTCAAAATCCGAAACACAGTGGGCAGTAGGTATTACAACTGCTCTATTACTATTTACGATTATTTTATTATTTAAATAAGTATTCAATAAAAAAATTATTTTCAGTGCCATACTAAAAGGTATAGGAAAAAATAAAAATTCAAAAATAAATTAAAAAATCAATTTATTCTTTTATAAATTAATAATGATGTTGATGATCTTTTAATGACAATGAGAGCCAATGTTGCCAGTGAAATGGAAATAACAGATAACATAATTTGTGCTTAACTTAGCATAGCCTGTCTATGGTACTAGATGACAAAAAAAACAACCTGTCATATTTACAAAACTAAAATGTTCTTTTATAGATAGTAATTTAAAAGTAAAACAGAAGATCAGACTTTAACAACATTAGCTATTACCTAACCTAACTAAATCCTAGTCTAATGAGTCTTTTTAGGTTTTGACAGTTTCTCGTATTTGCTCTTTGAGGAGAACCATAGACCAAATGGAATGGCTAGAGATGGCAGGGTCATAACTGCGAATGCAGCCCAATCCAGAATATGGGATGAGAACTTGCGGTCATAGTCCTTGAAAGCAACAATAGCGCCTTCACCGGGAGCACTGCTGATTGAGAATTGTACCTGAAATTAAATAAATATGCTTTTAAAGATTATATTATTAATACTATATTCTTCCTTATATTATAATACTCTTGAAGGTTCTTTTTCCGACAGCCTTAATGAGTACTTAAATATTCTGTCTATAGTAAAATGCAAATGCAACTTTTATTAAGAGAAATACTCTTAAGTTTACAAAATACGAGCTTCTCAATTTCCTATTTCTTATCTTATGACTTATACCTGTTATACAAGAAGAGAGAAAGAAAAGCCCTTATTTTAGCTCCCTTGAATGTTAGCCAAATCTTTGTTGTTTTAGCAAACAAAATTTTGCTTATCTATGTATATGATTCTTTCATTAATAATATTGTTGTAAGTGAAGTAAAGAAGCGCACAAGGCTTTTGACTTGGATTACTTATTATTTCATGAGGGAGTTCAATAAGTTTATAAATTTGTGCAAATGTGGTCATATAACAATACAATTTATCTTGCATTTAGAATCCTACAAAGGTTTATAAACTTGCTAGGACATTTATAAATTTACTGTTTTTGTTATTTTCTGGTGACATACATATATTAAAACAAATTTTATTGCAATAAGTTATAGCAATGTCCTTAAGCTTACCATCTGTTTTAATTTAGAATTTTTTAAGTTTTATACGTTAGTTAAGCATCAATATGCTTTCTTCTCACTCTACTAGTTTTTTATATGTACTTTGAAACTTAGGTCACTATGTGAAAATAAAAAAATCTCACCTCAGTGGAGTCTTCGCTGGGCCTGTAGGTAACTTCAGCCGCCGTGAAGTTAAAGTAGCCGTACTTGTTCGATCTAACGGTAACTACATGAGAAACATTTGTTTGTGGTGGTATCCTGTCGATTTCCGCCGTTAACTGACCACCAACTACGGAAAAGACTTCTGGGTGGAATCCATTATCAACAAGTTTCACATCTACCGCCGGGGCTGAGCCAACATTGTATAAAGTATATTTAATAAGAATATCCATGTTCTCCACTAAATATTTGTTCAATACTTGTTTTGAAACTAATAGCCGTGCCGCCGTCGCTTCCTCGTCTGCTGCTACAGCAGCAACGATCAGAAGAACCAGTGAAAGAAGTTTCGCAGCCATCTGAAAGGTAACACATATAATTAGGCAATCGGTATTTTAGAAGATCTTCAGAAAATCTGAATGAATATACTAGTATAAGCATTGTAGAATAATCGTATAAACAATAATGTATTTGATGTTGATGAAAAAAAATACGAACATTACCTTATTGTTACTTAAATTTCTAAATAATAAATACGTTTTACTGAAGTGGCCAACAACTGCAAAAGTGAAATGTTACGACTTTGACAATCATTCATACGTGGCTGACGTTTCACTCCACGCGTCCATTGAACTGGTACTTGGCAGATTAAGTAGATGCGTCCATATATTTTTAAATAATTTTATTTAAGTGACATGCTTTTATTAAATAGTATGAAAAGAATTTAAAATAAACGAAGAATTTACAAAATACACTTACATAAACTAAGTATTCCTTTGAAGCAAAATTTGAAATTAAATTGATGTTATGACTATTGACATTAACAGCAATATTGAACGCATTTTAAAAATTGACAATTTAATATTTACTATTTTCTATAATTAAAAAAAAAAGAAAAAGGGAGGATTTTATTGAATTTTGTTGTTGTTTTTTGCCATGGAAATTGCGTCAATAGAGATGTTTTAAACGCTGATAATTTGTAACATATCGAGGAGACGAGATAAGAGAGGATTATAATTTATTGCAAACTATGACAGATACACAAGATGTTACAAAAAACCCGGATAAAGAAGTGCTAGATGACGAGGCCTTAGAAAAGTATGTTAGATTAAAATTTCCATATTTATTTTCGTAAAGACACCAATATAGTGTTAAAGATAAATTTACGGGTCCCTTAATAACAGATATACCCTTAATACAGATCAATAAATTAAACAATAACATCAAACTTAAGAATTATATATGATATTTGTCTTCTATTTTATTTTGCCTGGTACTTATAATATATTTTATTAATTACGTTTGTTTACAGATTAGCAGTAGAAGAGCTTATTCGAGAAGCAGTGCAAGGTGCTGCTAGAGCGGAAATAGTCGGTCCTTCAGGTTGGGTGAATGGCCCTCAGCAAAAGACCAACAAACGTTTTCTAGTCAACACGCTGCGGAATGCCGTGAGCTCCAACAAATACCACTCTTCCAGGAATTCCCATCGGCATTCCCATAACAAATCCCCAAAATACGAAAGAAAACCTGAACCCACAATAAAAAAAGACAGATCCAGAAGAAAATATTAAAATGGGAGAATACAATATTAACTCCATTATCTCAAACCTATTCACAGATGATGAAACCACTTGGACACCACAGAAAAAGATTCCCGTTATAGTGAAAGAAATAGAAAAGGTTAAGGCTGAAATGGAGGTATTCTTAAACAATAATGAGTATGATGTTGCTTCTGTTTTAAAAGAGGGAAGTGAGCTGTATTCTGAAAGTCGGGGCTTAATTGAAGAAATGGAATCTTGTCAACAAGAAATAGAAACAATTACAATAGCTGAAATTTTAGAGTCCATAGAAAGTCATGACTTAATAGCCAAAGAACTAGAATCTGTTAACTATGCATATAATATAGTGAATGATATAATACATTGTGGGAAATACCTAAAAGAATTTGACGAGGGGAAAGAGGTCCAGAGCTTTACTAGGGCTGTAGAAGCCGTGTATGACTTACTTCAGTACGTCGACAATCCTTCAGATGGTTTCGATCAGTTGGAAATATACAGCAATGCAAAAGTTACAGGACAACTAATTTTAGAAAATATAGTCCGTGATTTGTTCATGGAATGGGATAGGATGGTTTGTTTTAATGCTCGAACTGATGATAATAATTGTACGACCGTTACAATCACATTAACTTTAAACGAATCTTTATTAAGTATAGATATATTAAGTGCATTAGATAAATGTAAGAAATTAGATGAGCGTGTCGATGAGTTGGCGCAGTTTATCATGAAAGAAGTATTGGTTCCCTTCATGCACGATTATTGTTTAACATACTCAGAAACTGATGATGTTACTGTCATTAATGTGACTATTGAGAAGAAGAAAGATTACATACCAACTTACGAAGAAGTGATAACAAACATTCGTCTGTTTCTCCACTACCTTAGCCAAAAACTGAATGTGGAATTCAAACGGTCCACAACACTAATGAGTTTAATCGGACAAAATATTAGAGATGAGTTCACAGATATGATTATAAAAGATGTGTTCATGCATACAGTACCTAATAATATAACAGATTTACAAACATACAGCACAGTAACCCTTGTAATTGAGAGTTTCCAGCAGTTTCTGTCATCTATTTACTTTTATCCAGAAAAAGGTTACTCCTTGTTGAGTTACATGGATAATATAGATTTCTTATTTGCTGACAGATCGAGTGAGCACTTCTTAGAAACAGCTAAAGATATAATGCTGAAAGATTTGAGTGTGTCTATGTCGATTGGTGTAGAAAAGATTCCACCGGAGAGTATAGATTTAAATGAATTGGGCGATGATGTGAAAGAAGCTATAGAAATATTTAATCAGACTATACCAAGTAGTCTGTTTTATTTTCCGAGGTGTATGATATCTAAAACTGCACAAGAATTATTGGATCTCGTGTGTGGGTTAATGGAACAAGCTGTGCTGTGTACAGATGTGGTTTGCAGACAATTATACTGCACTGCACGCCTGATCTTTGAGATGTACGATGCTGTTGTTCCGTACCATCATGAGAATTTCTTGCTCAGCATTCCACAGTATGTTGGTATGGTACTTTAAATTTTCTATCAGTTTTTTATTTCTCAAATATTATTAAGTACATATAAATAACAAGATAAACATTGTTTGTCAGCTACCAACTCAAGGTGACATAATGGATTTAACAATAAGAAGTAGCCTATTTTCATTTTCAATTTTTTTTTATAAAAACTAATATTTTATTAATTCTTAACATCTGTTTTGCAGCCTTATTCCACAATAACTGCATGTACCTAGCGCACAATTTGCAAACGCTAGGCGACAAATGGCTTAACCTCCTGGAGGGTCGGGAAGTTAATTACGCGATCAACTTCGTGGACTTGGTGCAGAAGATGAGGGAACTCGGATACAAGTACCTTACTATGCAAATGCAACAGCAAAGGAAACAGATCTTGGATAATATAAGGGCATCTGGTGAGGATTTTAAATGTTCTTCAAAAGACTCTTGTTATTAAAGTTTGTATTTCCCAGTTTTAAGGGTACAAACACTTTCTGTATTTCTAAAGTTGAAAGTCTATATAATTGAAATATAAGTATGTATAATAAATGTACATTTAATAAGAACAATGATACATACAATACATTTTTTTATTTCTTTCTAACTTCCACAAAATAACAGTGGGGATAATATTATATAATTTTATAATAAAATAATTACTTTTAGATCTAAGCTGTCTCGTTGGGAAAGACGTACTGAGTGACAATGCAGAGGCAGCAGTTAGGCAGTGCCTGCGTCAGCTGCAGTTGCTAAAGAATGTTTGGATCGGAGTGTTTCCGGCAAATGTTTTTACTAGGTAACATTTATATAAAACTCTTCTATATAGTCTCCACATAATATGTATAATTTTTTTTTGTAAAAACATATTCATTATTAACAATAAATATTTTAATAGTTAAAGTATCTAAATGCTATACAAATTGTTGATTTTGCTTGGTATCTTTATTTAGTTTATGCATTATTTTGGTTATGTCACGCATTTTATATCATATGACGAACGCAGAAAATTAATAAAATACAAAATGTAATGGATAATGAGTTATTGAATTTGCAGGCTTATGGCAACACTGGTAAACATGTTTATGGATGAGCTGATTCACCGCGTGTGCACGGTGGAGGATATCTCCGTGGAGATGGCAACACAACTCACGGATATGTTCAACCTTGTCGTAAAGAAAATTCCACAGCTATTCCATGTAAGATTTATTTATTCTTACAATTTTGTATGGGATTTTTTTTGTATTTATTTCGTACTTAAAAGCAATTTAATTAATAAAAATATATAATAACCTATTTAATATAATAATACAAATAATTTTTTAACCTTTTATCTAATATCTAGAAAGAGAATGTCATCTAATCTCAACTTCATCTGACGTTATCTCTTTCCCTCGATAGCTAGATAGTTACAACAGTTCTCAAATAAGAGTTCAATAAACCCGCATGTCTTCTATATCAGTCAGTTACTACAATATAAATATTTAATTCCTTTCAGAATCCAAAGGATGTAGACCAGTACGTTCAACCATGGCAGAAGTTCAAAGAGCTAATATTCGTATTGGGTGCATCTCTACGTGACCTAGAAAACCACTGGAACAACGGCACGGGTCCTCTCGCAGTACACTTCTCTACGGAGGAACTAAGAAGCCTTATTAAAGCACTCTTTCAGAATACACAGTACCGCGCAAATTTCCTTTCCAAAATTAAATAGTTGTATTGTTTACGTACCAAATAAATTGGGGTTAACAGTTGTAACTTGTTTTATTTCCAACTTAACAGTTGTTGCTTTACAGTTAATAAACAATAGCTAATCATAAAATTACATAAGAAATTTTTTATTTTATTTTATTTTATTTGGATAGCTTACAGCAACACAAAGGTAAAAAAGCAGGAAATTGATGCCAATTAAAAGCTATCACTTATAGTTAAACTTAAAAATTACACTAAGGCTAAATAAGCTAGGCTAGGATTCGGTCAAAATTTACTAAGATTATTTTTAATAGTATATATGCTATTATGAAAAATGTCAGAGGCATTACAAACTCGATTAAAGAAAGTAAAAGCTCTAACCAAGTAACTGTTACCTCGGTAATTAGTATGGCAAAACGGCACGTCCAGCAAAGAAAAAAATCGCGTCTCTATAAACTCATAATTCTTAAAACAACTCCATTAATAAATATAAAATATGTAAAGACTTCGTTCTCGTTCAATTTTGTAAAAAATATAATATTTTAAAGAATTTCAGTATAAATAATTTTTTACTTTGGTTTCTTGTATAATATACAACTTTAATTACCATAAAAAAAATAATTTAGAAGATAAATGTAACACTCTCTCGCGGACTGCTTTTTAGATTATTTACAGAGGAATATATTTTCTCTCTCATTCATATTTTCTATCTCAGACCCTCTATCAGCGGAAGGTAAAAAAGGTAGCTTGCAAAAGTGAATAAATTTGCTTGGCTTCTATCAGTCACAGAGTGATATAATAAGCCTAAAACCTTACTCGGTAAATGGACTATCTAACATACAAATAATTTTTCAATTCGAACCCGTAAGTCCTGAGATTAGCGCGTTCAAACAAATAAAACTCTCTAACTCTTTAAATAAGTAAGTAGGTATAGATAACTAGAAAAAATAATACCTTTAGTCTAGACTCTAGAGTAACCAAAAAACGTAATTCTTGCACCATTAATTAATTTGAATAGGTAGTTTAAACTATTTGCCGTAACTGAAAAAAAAAGTATAAATAAATGACTAATGACAATCTAGAATTTGGCATTGACTTTGACAAATGAGAAATCAACAATAATTATTATTTATTACAAGAAATAATTTTAATTTTATAAAATATAAATAAAGCTGCCACATAATGAATCAAGCGATAAATGTGGAGCAACTAAATTCTGCTTTAACATCCTTAAGAACGCTACGATCTAGCGTAAGTCATGTTTTTGAAACGCTATCAAATGGTCTACGCGCTGATCACGGCGAAGACGGTAAAGATAAATTCCTCTTAGAGCTCCAGGAACTTCTAAACAATGTAAATATTAATGTACGTGACTTGGAACAAACTGTCAACGGATTGCCGATACCCACGGCGCCGTTCAATTTGGGAAATACTACATATTTAAGTCAAGAAACGACACAAGATCGGCAAGCGTTATACACTCAATTGGTTAACAGTTACAAATGGACAGACAAAATTCACGAATACAGCTCGTACGCGCACACGTTACTAAGCCAGAATTCCTTAAAAAGATCGAACATAAATTCAGGAAGTACAAAAAGACGTGGAAAACTACAAAGCAACCACAATGTTGCTCCGTTACAAGTAGACAATGTGATAAACAACATAGACAGATCCTATAATGACATGAAAATAACAATATCCCGCCCATTTGCAAGTAATGCTGTTGTTCAAATAAACCTGTCACATGTTTTGAAAGCAGTTGTGGCATTTAAGGGTCTTCTAATGGAGTGGGTGATGGTCAAAGCTTATGGAGAGACACTGGACCTATGGAATGAATCAAGGTATCATGTATTTCGAAAGGTGACAGAGAATGCTCATGCAGCAATGTTGCACTTTTATTCCCCGATGCTGCCTGAACTGGCTGTGAGATCATTCATGACCTGGTTACACAGCTACGTAAACTTATTCAGTGAGCCTTGCAAGAAGTGTGGTTGTCATTTGCACCACACCTCTATGCTACCACCAGCATGGCGCGATTTCCGCACTTTGGATCCTTTTCACGATGAATGCAAACAATAGTCCATGTGGTATTGAATGTGAAATAATACCAAGTACTTGAGTATGATTTTCTCATTCAATACAAATACGAAGTTGTGTAAATATTTTTAATAGGACTCTTCAAACTGCTAAAAATACTGTGCTATATATATGGTTAATTTTTTAATAAAACAATTTTGATTATCAAATGTTTATTTACTGGTCATTGGACTAAGTTTTAACTCCCAAATCTTCCATTTCAGCATTCCTAACAGCTAGTTGTTTAAATGCTCACGAAAATCACTATAATTCTATGAAATATTTCAAATTTATTTTTCTAACATTTTAAAATTATATTTACAAATTATACACAAGCAATTTATAACAAATTTAATGCTGGCAACTATACAAATGGCTTACATATAGCCATTGTGTGATCCACACTACATTTGACGGACAAAACATGTGCACCGATTCCAACTTTAAGCGGAAAATATTGGTCTTTTTCGTGTCCTAGACCCAAGCAGCCATGTCTATTTCTGCCCCAGGTATATAGATCTCCTTTATTAGTTATTGCTGCTAGATGTCCAATGCCACAAGCAATACTTTGAACCATGCTTTCTGGGTTGAATTCATTCCTACCGAACAGAGCTGGTGGTATTTGTGTTGGTTTCGCTGTGTGGTTAACATTTGGTCCTAGGCCAAGGAGACCAAAGCCCCATACGAACACGTCACCTTGGTCTGTCAACAAATAGAAACTTATTTAATGCCATTTCACTTGAACTGCAAAATATAAAGTTGAAGTAATTATAATTATAAATGGTTCTTTATTCCTACTTAACTATATTAGAGACGAAAAAGCAGTTTATAAATTCTTAAATAAATATGTTAGCCAGAATCAATTGGCGAAATATTTAAAAGATATCATTTAGTTTTAGAGGAAAAAACTGTTCTTTTATAATACAATAGGTATTGTTTAACTTCTCTTACCATTACAAATAAGACAGAATGATCCCCCAGCAGCGATATCTACAATCTTCCCGAGGCCTTTTGTGAAGTGGACAAGAGCATAAGCTGTGTCAACTTGCTGTTGGCTCTTCGCTGTTGGTATTTGACCGTACTCTGAATTTCCCCACCCAAACAATTCTCCTTTATCTGTAAAATAAATTATTAATTGTAATACTCTTAGCTATTGCATCACCATATTATTAACTAGCTGTTGCTCGCGACTTCGTTCCCGTCGGATCTATTTCTATTATTATGTTATAGTGAGTCAATCTTAGAAGATAGACATACTGTCGCGATCTTTTTTTAGATCATTTAAAGAGGAATAATTCTTTCATTCATATTTTTTGGTATCTTGAACCGTTTTCGCAGCGCACGCAAAGGAAACCCTCAAAGATGAATAATTTTCCCCGTTTTTTCCACATTTTCCATAATATCTTTCTAAATTCCAATTCTATACAACCTACCATTTAGTGCTAATACACAATCAGCAGTAGACGCCAATCGGCAAATCTTCTCCCCTGCAAGATCTCCTCGGACAACAGCGGGGGGTCCTCTCGCCTCCCATGTACCCAGCCCCGTTTGCCCGTCAGCACCCCAACCACAAGCGTATACCGCACCACTCTCTGTTAGAAATAAGCTGCAATAGACCACGTATGTAAGAGATGAGTTACAATTTTAGCTAAGAATGTACACTATAATAATTAATGCACAGGTTTTCTCAAGTGATTCATTTAGGTTAATTACATTGGCTACTCTAGAAACGTAAGCCTAAAAGAATAGATTAGTAACCAAACCTGTGATCTTGTCCTGCACAGACATCAATAATTTTCTGTCCACCCAATTTCTTAATATTGTGAGAATGCATGCTCCCTCTGTATTCCTCTGAAGGATTTATTTTCCTCCCGCACTGTCCATATGCATTGTTTCCTAATGTATATACACCTTCATTGTCTGTTAATATAAGTGTATGAGCTCGGCCAGCAGCTAAACTTACAATCTAAGAAAATCATATTGACTTTTTTCATTCAACAACATAAAAAAGTAACAGACATCCAATCTTACATTAATATAATTCATAAGTAGGGTCATAATTTATAAAACATTAAATCAAGAATATATTCAAATGACTCTTAAAATTTAATTTACTGTTTGTTATAACATTATCTTTACCTTAGTTTCCAAAGACTTATAAGGTATATATATTGGCGCTGGGCTGAGCAGTAACTCAAGAGGGTGACCCATCCTCGGTGCATGGTATCCAATTTGTGAGTCCGTGTTGATGCCAGTACCAAACACTTTATGTTGTTCATTTGTTTTTACTGCTGCTACTGTGAATCCATATCCACAGGCAATGTCTGTTACCTGAAGGTGTGTGTTAACTGTTAATACATAATAAGTATACCAATTAAAATATTTTAACCATTCCCATGCGGATGATGTTGCACAGGCACCATATAATTATTTTGAGATTTGGGTGGACGCCAGGCACAAACGTTTGTGAAAAACACTGCCATAGGGAATTGGTTAAGTGACGTTAAATAATGTGATGTACTGGCCTCAGAAGAAAAGTAATTACGTTCATAAACAATTATAGCAAGCAACAAGCATTGTGTTAGATCAAATCTGTATTATAGAAAATCATGATTTGTTTACTTTTACCATTTCTTTTTAATTATTCTAAAGTCTGTAGAACAAATTCTCAACTTAGTAGCTTTGGAAATGTTTCTAGTTGGAGTGATGCTTACTTTTAGACAACTAAGTGATGGTAATCAAAAGTACATAAAAATTATCTACATCTGAATATAAAATATATCAAAATATCAAACTCACATCAAATCTTTCACAAAAACTGGACCTCATAGGATGCCAGACCAATTTAAAGTCATTTTTATAGCTTTTCTTTGATCTATGTTTCCCTCTAGGCAGATGAATTCCAAGTGCTCCGGTTTCTGCCAAGCCCCAGACATAGACTCTTCTGTCTGAACTTTTACTAACTGGGTACTGAAAAACTGTAAAAATATTAATATAATACTTTTTTTTTTTTTATACTATGAAGAGGGGAGACGAGCTGAACGCACTCCTGATGGTAAGAGTAACGCCAGCCCATAGCCAATGCAGTGCTACCCGGAACTTTGCTATAAAGCCCAACTCCGGGCAGGGGTGCACTACACCGACGCTCCCCACTTTGAGTCATCAGATGTTAAGACTCATTAGCCCAGTAATTTCGCTGGCTACAGTGCCCTTCAGACCGGAGCACAGTGACATTTTCACATCACATACTTGAATTAGTTGATAATATATATCCTCAATTATCAAGAGTGGATTCCAGAAAGTATATAATTAAATTTAGAAAAGAAAACAAATTGAATCTTGTTCCATTTTAAAATTTATTTTTAGTGTCTTTACGATAATTATAACGAATTTAATTATATCTCTCTAAATTTATCATCATACAAAAGTTAATTTATGATCGGCATAATGCATTTTAATTATAACTTTAAAACTATTTACTTGGTAAATCTTCTTCTTCTTTGGGATCATGTATTTTTTTCTTTGTAGTTGCTGTACGGTTTGCAATATAAAAATTAGGATAACGCTGCCGTAAGAGGACTTTAAGCGACTTCATAATAATTAATAACCCTTTCGTTTATTTATTTTTAATTACTAATAATTATTACTCTGGTAATTTGTATTCCGTGCCGGATATTTGACATACTAGGAAAATGAAGGAAAATTGAAAATGTGCGTTTGACATATTAATTTTTTTATTTGACTTCTGACAATTATTTTTTGTAAATGTTTTACGGCTCTGAATACGGGTTCTTTTGAGCGTCAATTCAATGTGCCACAAAAAAAAACACAAGTGCACAATGCTTCGGAGTTCGGGTAATCACTCGATTATAAGTAATCAAATCTAGCCTCCTGAATGTTAAAGTATTTGAATAAAAATCTCATATTTTTTTAAAATTTAAACTGCACAATACATGTAAATATTAAAACATTTGTTTCAATTGAAATTTTTTAATGTTATTAAGTTGTAATAAATAGACAGTGTATTTTATATATTTTTAAGTATGTGTACTTATTTGCTTGTTACAAGTAATAATATGTTTAGATGCACTATGCACCAAATAACATTTATAGAATAAAGATCAGACTATTAGTTATAGTTTAGTTCTTTTTATTTAATAAAGAATCAAAAGAACTAAACTAGAGAATTATAGCTAGAATTCCGGATAATGTTAATTATTTTGTTATTCAGCCTAAGCTATATTTAACATGACAACTACATATTACCCTTCCTAAAATACTAATTCAATCAGTGCAATTTGCATTATAGTTCTTTTGAGTATTAATTAAAGACAATTTACAAAGACAGAGGACTTTTTGCTTCACAGACTACACATAATTTATACAATACACAATTGACAGTGACTACCTTATTTACCATATTAAGTTCAAATAAATAATATTTACACTTTGAGTTCTGAGCAGTAATGTTTTGTATTGAATGAGAGTAATATACAAGACACTGCTTGCTAATCTCATTCAATACCACATGGACTATTGTTTGCATTCGTCATGAAATGGCTCCAAGGTGCGAAAGTCACGCCACGCTGGTGGTAGCATGGAGGTGTGGTGCAGGTGACAGCCGCATCTCTTGCAAGGCTCACTGAATAAGTTTACGTAGCTGTGTAACCAGGTCATGAATGATCTCACAGCTAGTTCAGGCAGCATCGGGGAATAAAAGTGCAACATCGCGGCATGAGCATTTTCTGTCACTTTACGGAATACATGGTGTCGTGATTCAGTCCAAAGGTCCAGTGACTCTCCATATCCTTTAACCATCACCCACTCCATAAGCAAACCCTTAAAAGCGACAACTGCTTTCAAAACATGACTAAGAATAATATGTACAACAGCATTACTAGCAAATGGGCGGGATATTGTTATTTTCATGTCATTATAGGACCTGTCTATGTTGTTTATAACATTGTCTACTTGTAACGGAGCAACATTGTGGTTGCTTTGTAATTTACCACGTCTTTTTGTACTTCCTGAATTTATGTTCGATCTTTTCAAGGAATTCTGGCTTAGTAACGTGTGCGCGTACGAGCTGTATTCGTGAATTTTGTCCGTCCATTTGTAACTGTTAACCAATTGAGTGTATAACGCTTGCCGATCTTGTGTAGTTTCTTGACTTAAATACGTAGTATTTCCCAAATTGAACGGCGCCGTGGGTATCGGCAATCCGTTGACAGTTTGTTCTAAGTCACGTACATTAACATTTACATTGTTTAGAAGTTCCTGGAGCTCCAAGAGGAATTTATCTTTACCGTCTTCGCCGTGATCAGCGCGCAGACCATTTGATAGCGTTTCAAAAACATGACTCACGCTAGATCGTAGCGTTCTTAAAGATGTTAAAGCAGAATTTAATTGCTCCACATTTATGGTTTGATTCATATTTTTTCTTGCTGTTATTGCAAGAAAATATAAACAATAACAAATCCGCGATAATCAAAATATGTCGCACTTGCAGTACTCAAAGTCAAATGTCAATAGCAAACTGTCAAATTATAAAAACCAAAGATCGCAAATAGAATACAAGTCTTTTAGAAATAAATAATTAATTACATAAACTTATTATTTTTGGTTTCCAGGATAGTGATTCGGAAAAGTGCTATGCATATTTAGTACGAAAATTATTTGATTGTTATTTGTTACACGTTTTGGTTGCCTTTATGTAAAACTTTATCGTTCAATTATTGCACCCTAACTTTTTCGCTCATTATTTCGTATGCGTGAACTATATTTTCAGTTATATCTGAAATTACACCATTATTAACGAGCCATGTGCTTCCACTCTCTCCATTTCTAAAACACTCAATTACTCCATTAGCCGCTGCTTCTGTGCTGTAAAACATGAAATAAAATTTAAAGTCTAGTTCAGGGCTAAATAATAAAATATATGAAGCATGACTTACGATTGTACGGGAGTTTTCTGTAGAAGATCACGCATAATCGCTTCAGATTCACGATTAATTTGTTCGTCAAAGCTTATCGACGATTGTATTATGTTCGTCTGAGTGAGCCCAAAACATATTGTTATCACCCTTACCTGGGTTCGGGAGTGATATTCTTTCATCTAAAAATTAAACTACGTGTGTATATAAAAAGCACTTCCCTTGCTAAACCACAGGGTTGTAGAGTAACTGTATACCTTATCCGGTAATCAGAATTCAGAAGTAATAGTTTAGAACTTCTAGGTAATAATAGTATTTTTTTATAAATATAAAATTCCAAAAAGTCAATACGTCATATTGCATATTGTACATTTTGCTATAAAAAAGAAAATAACTGCTTATCACGCTATCAGACCTGATAGCTTTCGAACCGATTTTGATAGAATTTAATATACAAAGCCTAGAGCTTACGGAAGGATACAGGCTTTCTCGTATTGTGGCTTA
The DNA here is from genome assembly GCA_026213755.1 of Eurema hecabe. Lineage (NCBI taxonomy): Eukaryota > Metazoa > Arthropoda > Insecta > Lepidoptera > Pieridae > Terias > Terias hecabe. The sequence goes on from JADANM010006098.1 coordinate 1,277,823, forward strand.
AAAGAGTTCTTAGAATTGAAATAAATTTCATATGAGAATTCGTCATTTTGAATACGAGATCGAGTTTAATGCGAGTAAAACCACTGGCATAGTTATACATATATGTAAAAATTCTTTTACAAAATGTTTCCTTAAGACACTTTATTTTTAATCAAATATAAACTTACGCCAAGACAGCTTCCAAAATGAATCAATCCACTTTTAATAGCTCCATAAACAAATAACCCTGGAGAGATTCTCATCAAACCACAAACAGACGACACGTTGATGATGGTACCACCTTTTCCACCATTGTCTTGACGCATGTGTTCCAATGCCCGTAGCGTTGAGGTTACCACTGCAGTCTGATACATTTTAAATGGAAGAACTTAATATAAATTGGTTATATTATGAAGAGGTAAAGTTACTTGATGATCAACTAACCATTTTTTTTATTTATTCAAAGATAGATATGTGCGGAATTAGACTCAACATTAAATAAACATTCAGAAAAAATTAACAATAAAACAATCCCAAAATAGACTTACAAAATTCAGTTCTATTTGATTTTTATACATAGCAAAGGATTCATCGGCTGTACCGGCGTTATTCACAATAATATCGATGGTCCCAAAACGATCGGTAACCCTTCGAAACGCACTGAGCAGTTGATCCTCTTTGCTAACATCGCATTTTATAAATTGTATCTTATCTGTGCCGTGCTTTCCCGCCATTTCTTCTGTCAAATTGTTTGCCAAGCTGTCATTGATGTCCAATAAGGTTACCTGAGGATGCATACAATATTTAAATTCAATAAACATACATCAAAATCAAATAACGAAATAGCCGCTGTATCGATTTTATAGTTAGATAGCATATTTTTTAATTACTTATATTGCGATTGACCGGGGTTAAGCCGATGCAACGATATATTATTTTTTTTAAATATAAAACCAATGATATTATCAATGTTGATAAAAACGAATTCAATCCATATATTTTTCTTTCTTTTATTGAAAAAAAAACATAGGTAGAATGAGATTTTTTTTTTCTAAATACCTTAGCACCTTCTTGTAAAAAACTCCTTACTATACCAGCTCCGATGCCACTTGCGCCCCCTGTGACTATAGCAACTTTATCTACTAGAGAATTCATAGTATAACTTTGAAGACAAATATTCGTTCCGAGTTCTAATAAATAGTAATGAAATTGATATACGTATCTCTTTATATAGATACGTGTTTGACGAACTCACGAACCTTGATTTTGATAGTTAAAGTTTGTAGTTTAATGATGGTTCCATATTGAATATGCATAAATGTAGTAATTTTGAATTCAAGCGTTTTGTTTACCTACTATTTTTGAATAAAATGTTTAGGTTTAAAGGCTCTAAAATATATGTTAATAATGCCTAACCTCTTGTGAATAATATACAAAAATTTTATTTTTAAAATTCCGCTCACATTTCAGAGGTCACAGATCCTTCAAATTAAGCAACGTTTATTTAATTCAAATTTTTTTATACACTATTCGCAATACATTTTATTTTTATGGTTAATATAACAAGCTTTTTAGTTTAAGAATTGTTTTCACATTTATATTTTAGTTTCATAGAGTCGCGTTATCCAAGTATTCAATCTTACTTGAAAAAAAAAGAATAAATGACAGGGATTTTGGCGCTAACGTGGAAAAAGTTTTTCATATCGGTTTGTCCAAAGTCCAGCGACCAATTTCTATTAATATCGAGCTTCCGTCCGCGTTCGGGATAAAGTGTAACCTACGTGTAATCCAGGGTATAAACTATCCGGGAGCGAACAATTCATACTACTACATAATATGTACTGCTCCTACATCTGTTGTGTAGTTTTGGCTATGAATTTAAAGATATATTTGTTTAATATTCACATAGGTAAATCTTTTTTCTTATTACCATGAACCTACCTGGAATATCTATCTCATTAACCGACTTCAAAAAAGGAGGAGGTTCTCATCCATTTTTTATGTATGTTCACTGATATTTTCGTCAATTATTAACAGATTACAATTATTGTTTTTTAAATTATGGTAACAATCTGGTATCCTAAATAGGTTATATACCTAATCCTCATGGTATCTGTATTAAGTCGATAGTGATTTCTTACGCGTAAATTTTATCTTTGCATTCTGAAGATATTTAAGCTTAAAGAAAGATAGAAAGGCAGGGCTTATGACCAGAACTATTGTACATTGAAATTATGATGACAATTTTTTTGTAGACGTAGTTGGCGGACATCTTTTTTTACCTATATATAGTATTTCATTCATTATTATTTTCGTGGTTAGAAATCCGGCAACAGATAGACCAATCTATCGAATTTACAAAATAATTTTGTTAAGTTAAAAGTCAGATCTTTCATCAATAAGGTTTAAATATATCGTTGTAGGTAATATTCTACTCTATTTTGTCATAACTCATACAAAACAATCACGTATCTACAGGTTACAATAACGTATTTACAAATCTAAAAAATAAACAAGATAAAGTAAAAAAACTAAAACCCAACTACGACAAAAAACGACGCTGAAAAAGTATAATAGTACCCCATGAATACAGGTAAAGTCACAAGCAAATGCTAGTAATATATATATATTCGAAATGTACAAGTGAAGCGCTTTAAAATGATACCAAACACGGCATATCTAGCTTAACTTTATTTTTTTACTCTGTATATTTTGTCCGCTAGAGGGCGCCACATTGAATTTGGTGAAAATCTATATAGCCTATAACCAGCGGACAATTAAGACGCTTCTAATGATATGTCATTTGTCGAATTCTGATTAGTGGTTTAGAAGTTACGAGGGAACAGATGAACATACATACATACATACATACATACATACATAGCCTGTCAAAATCATAACCCTCCTTTGGCTTTGCCGTAGTCGGGTAAATAATCAATTAATTATTTATATATACTAACTAAAAAAATAACTACATACATCATAAGGATTTTGAATAGTTCTTATTCATCTTTCAAAAAAGCTACGTGGATATTAAAAACGTATTTTGAAATTTTGTTTTTAATGTAATTCGATCGCTTCAAGGCTGCTTGTCATTTGTTTTATGTAACGAGTTTTAAATTTCAAAAATTTTGACACAGTCAGCTTAGGTTACCGATACGTGATTGTTTGAAAAGATGGGTGTTTTATTATGGATCGATATAATCATTAAAATATAACGATAAATAATATCGATTTAAGAGGCAATGATGATGCGAAAGTATCTCTGTCTGTCTATCTGTCACACCAAACTGCTAAACCATTTACTACAATAAACATTTGGTATATAGATAGTCTTGACCCTAAACAAGAACATAGGCTCCTTTTTAACTGGAAAAAGTTTTGTAAGTGCGTCAATGGGGTGTCAAAAATTATATGAACAGTAAGTATTATTATAAATGCGACAATTTGTGAGATCGTATTCATGTAATATCATATGTGATTCACGGATTTTTGTCACTTTGTTGTGGAAAAACTGAAGCATAGATTTGGTTGTATTGTCAGGGAACGGATATTGCGCTGGTAAAACTGTCGGCTTACCTACATGAGTTTTATAAACAAAAAAAAATTACTATAACCGAAGCAAAAACATTTTTTTGATATCTCCTTCAGGGTCGACGTTGGATTGGTGACTTCTATGTTGTAGCATGTGTTGTAAAAATGTAAAAAAAAATGGAGAAACATTTATTTCGTCCAATCGATGTTTTCAATTTACTAAAACATGTGTCATCCGTGTATCGAAACTCGCTTCCTTGCCGTGTTTATTTGCAGCGAGCTCAAAAGAGTTCATTCATGGACTTGCTTTCGGCTTTCAGAGTTTTTTCAATGAAATAGTTTTGTTTCGTACATTCGGGAAACAAAGAGCCATTTGGCTACACTTTACTATTCATATGAACAACGCGTGCGTTTACCTCGTGATGTGGGAATTGTTCTGTAATTTTACAGGGTTTTAACGTGATTTTATTAAAATAATAACAAGTATAAAAATGGTTCAGTTTTAAGCTGAAGTAGCTACTTTTATTCATATAAATTATAATATTATGGTTAAACGTTACCTTTTATCGGCGCCAGGTAAATATTATGATATAATACCATATTTAATGTTTATTTAAATTAATACGAAAGAAGATTCTCGTAGTAAAGTTAAAATCCCACACTTTTAAACTACTAGAAGATTCCGTAATAATAAAAATATAAATATAAAAAATAAATCTGTTATAAAATCACAAATATACCCCTGATTGATTGATCATCAATGATATCATAGTCTTCAAAATTTTGCGCTTACGACATATCTATTTAATATATCATTGCCTCTGGTGCAAAAATATACTTATCAATAAAAACGAAAGATGAAAGTATAGTTCTTTGAACTTGAAAATCACTTTTGTAATAAAGCCACCTTACCGTTAATTCCACGTCTCTCGAAACGCGAAATAATTGAATTATTTATTATTCTAAGTTGACGAGTGTGAAAATAATTTGCTCTCGTAATTATTGCCCGTCCGTTGTCTGTCAGGACTCAGGGACTCGGAGTAATGCGCTATAATTACGTTTCACTATCCAATTAGTTGAACAAAATTTGCGTACATTTTGCGAAGGCGAGCGCCCTTTGTAAAAATGAGATGGCATGCCGATGCCTGTTTAAATGTTCCTCTTTTAATTTGTAAACGAATGTTTAAATGTCAAACGGTTTTTGAACGCTGAATATGTTTAGTCTACGGTCTAAGCTGAAGATTTATAAATTTTAGTAGGATTTAGGAGTAGTAGTATAATTTTGCCTCGAAAGGTAGGGCCATCGTACAGAGTCATCCGTTATATTTTTTAAATAAAAAAAGGCTAAGGCCTTGCAAACAATAAATAATTTTTTCTAAAAAATATAAAAAACCAATAATGATTAATGAAACAAAAAGGCGCGCAGAGCAATCGCCACTCGCCATTTAAAGTAACTTTAAAAAATGACGCGGAAGATGACGTTTAAAAAATAAATAAATGTGTGATTTATAAAATGACGATCTGTGTTGCTACATGAAAATATTGTAATAAATATATTTAAAATGTTGGAACTTTGAAAAAAATATACTGGTTAGAAGCCATCGTGTGTGTATATCGAACTCTATAAGATACATAATATAATATGTTATATATAGTATATAAGACAACAAGAACAGCAAATTCATAAATTAATTTGCCACAATGTGGTCGTAAAATAATACAATTTATCTCTCGTTTAGAATCCTACGAAGGTTTATAAATTTCCTAAAAATTTTATACATTTGTTGTTCTTGTTATTTTCCGGTGGCATATACACCAACCATAGATTAAATAATGCGTCTACTATCAAACGCGAAAACAATATGTAAGCCATAAATATCGGAATAAAAGGCCGTGAGATTTTAGTTCAAAGTTTATACTAGTAGGTATAGAACTTTAAGTGGGTATGAATAGTTTTCGGCTATTTTACCGCCGTGGGGTCCGGGAAGGGTAAATGATCGATAGTTCAAAGTTAGCAGGTGTTAAAACGGACTAGGTCTCTCCTGCTGTAGAGTAGTGTCCAATTCGTCCCAAAGGACTATGAAGTGAGGGAATAGACTATCTTTGCTTATGTAATAAATTATATTATCTACATTGTAAGTTTGTCCATGCATCATAAACATGCTGTCTTACTACTCTACACAGTAACTCTTTATAAATTGGAGAAAAGTAGTACCTGAAATAAAAGTTTCATACCACAGTACAGTTTTTTTTATTACAAAGTTCTATACTATACTCTATATAATTTAAAAATTGAAAATCTTATTTATCTGTTTAAGAAATCCTTTATATGAAACAAAATTGAATAGCCAATACAAACGACATCTTCTTGAAGCTTACAAGAGTTGCACAAGGCGAGTAAGTAAATATAAAATATGGCTTGGTACATATTTCATGCGAGCCAAAAAATCTTGTCTTGAATAAATAAACGCAGAAATCATTTTATTAATTTTTTAATACCATTAAAATGTCTCATAAAGCTAAGCTCGGAATCTATTCTTGAGGTTAAGAAGCATTACACTAATAATTGAAAGCGAGAGCCGTTGATGAACGAGATATCCGCGGTTAACTTAGTCTGATTAATATTACACGAAGCATCCGGGGAGCGCCCAGGGACACTACCGGGGCGACCTTGCGCACGCTGCCCTACATCCTACCCTTGCACCTATTAGCTACCTTCGCATTACATCTCCCACACGAAACTGTATAACGAGAATTTGATTCTAGTACGAGATCTCAGGATTTTTCAAGGGGCAGGGCTCAGGTTTCGCGCACCTGAAGGCTGCGCAGTCGGGCGGGCGGCGGGCGGCGGGCGCGGGACGGTGAGGCGGCGGGCGCAGGGGGGGTGGTGCGAGGGTGGGCCGCGACGGCGGGGTCAGTCCCGCGCCGAGCGCCGCTCGGGCCGGCCGTGTTAGTCAGGAGGCCGCATGAGCGCGCCGGTGTGCTAGCGCAGCGGGCGCGGGTGTGGTATGCCCGCGCGTCGCCGCCATGGCCCCCATGTTGGCGGCCTTGGCGCTCCTCGCCCTCTTACCCGGTGAGTCTCGGACGCGCAACAGGCGTTCGCCGCGCCCCCGCGTTTGTTTATCAATCGATGAGCTGAGGTGTTGTGAGTGTGTCCCAGGACCTGGTATCGGTAAGGTGTAAGGTAGCTCGTCCCGCGGCCGACTGGAGCGGCACGTCCCGCATGAGAGCGCACGGACGATTACGTCGTTGCCCTTATCTCCTTTATTTGCCCCATCGAGGCGGCGTCTTTGTTCTATGTTGATAGCTTTATTGTTTGCAGTTGGATAGACACTTCGATTGTTATCTTGATTGAACATAGAATCGACCGCTATTTATTCTACGACACGTCTATACAAAACTTTTACGAACTACCGCCATTCGAGCTTTGTACTTGTTGATTATACATTTATGGCTGAAACATAAAACGTATGTAGGTATAGATAAATCTGTCTATGACAAAATATACGAACGTTTCGGCAGCAAAAGCTCGACGATGACATTGTATAAAAAGGATTCCTTTCAGCCTACCCGCAAAACGGTACATTAAAAATTTTTGCGATACATTACACAAAAATGGATGCCATTTGATGATGGTGTCGAAACGATCGGTATGATCGAGTGTTCATCCATCACTCGACTGTCAACCCAAATGTTATTTATGCAAAGCACTATCGCTTGATGTCGCTATTTGAGAAGTACCCTCATTAATATTAATATACACACTACCTATATTTGAAGGAAATTTTAGAGTATCGTTCGCAAGTAAATTTTACATGAGTGGCACTTAAGGTGAACCATTTCGTTATCAAAATGGAGCCACTGATTGACTGAATCATTAAAGGAAAATATCCTTGCTTTTTAATATTAAAAAGTCACGTTAAGTGAGATCAGAGTAAGTAAAATGTTCTCTTTATAGCCTCAAGTACATGTTAAGTGGAACTTGATAATCACCCTTTCAAAGGAGGCTTTTGCGTGTCATCCCCGACACGAGTTGCAAATATTAAATTCATAGAAGTTGGAAGAATTTTGTGTTCATATTCGTATAGCTTGTAGCGTTATTATTTCATAAAGCCTTTATGCGTTTAGCTTCAATTTTTTAAATTCGTAGGTTTTTTATCGATTAAGACAAACATAAGGTTCTATGGAATTGGTTGACTTTGATCTTCATAAATAAAAAAAAGTAAATTTCTTACATTACACCATTAACTGGTGAGACATAACAGAAAGAGAATTTGAAAATTATTTCTCATAATTTTCATTCGCAGCTTTGACATTGACAAGGACGTTTAAGTACATTGTTTAAATTCGAAAGTCTCTTCAACGAGAAAATATTGCCTATAAAATATAAAATACATTTTTGAGATAAATAAAGTTTAAACAACATTTTGAAACACGATAGTAACAGTCTGGTGTCAATGAGATGAAAAATCCAGTTGTTGTTCCAAAGTAATTCCATTTACGAGGCAAGTTTCTAAATCCCGCATTGCAATTCACTCCATAAAGCTAAATTCAAGATTTCCACATAAAAGATTCACGCGATCCTCTTAAAAACTCCAGACTCCTCTGAATAATATATGTGTGTAGTAGGTATCACGGAACTTCTAGTTTTATAGCGACATGAAATCTACATTTACAAGTAAAGTTAGGAATAGAGGTTTGAGGTTCAACGAATCTGCTCGGGTGGGTGAGAGCACTTAAGAATTAAGATCAGGTCAAGGTACGCGAAAGATAGAGTGAATTGAAATATTTCCATTTTTTGTAGCTAAAACCCCGCCGTGCTGTGAATAATAAGCATTCTTCGAGTTATTTAACCTGAGTGTTGAATTTCAGCTAATTATTTCATCGACCTGTTATTAGCCTTTAACTTAAAATTGCTCTGAGATGTTTGACTTACCGCAATCTATTGTTAATAATCTGAAAGCTCCTGAACAATGTAATTACCCAGCTCTTTGTTCAGATTTTTCAAGCGGTTGATTCCTGCCTATAGCTAGATGTAAGCCTGCCGCAACAATGCTGAAAGTAGGTGCGATAAACGGTACAAAGGAGTGAGATTTATAGAAAGGTTTTTCAATGCCGTCGCGAAGGCTGCATCTATCATTTTCGTGCCATTTACGTCCCGTGTTCCGGACAGACGCCTGTTTCTGGGCTGCTGAAGTTCACATTAATCGCTGACATTGTTTTTTTGAATGTTTCGCAAGATGACGTGTTCATTTTCATTACCTAATGCTGTAATTTTTATGAATTGAGAAGAAGTGTTTTTATGGTTTTTTTGGCATTGTTGCCCTCGAAGCAAAACATCTACTGCTTTTAACATCAATGAAATTATAAACCAATATAATCATAGTACCATTATTTTTAATTGTTACCGTATGTAGACCACAGATTTAGATCTTACGTGGAGTCTTAAAAACCTGAATGTCTGTGACAAATAAAGAATTAAAACCTTGACACCCTTTACTGGGGTCTATTAACAAAATCACTGCTAAAATCTCGCCTGAAGCCTCGTCTAACCCTGAGTGACCAATTAGTGTTCAAAGTTACTTCGTCAAAGATTTAATTGTGAACTTTAAAGTTTGATTCATAGTTATTCATTAATAGTTTTTGCTACATGTTTATCCGAATTAGGTTATCAACAATGGTATACCCAAAGGTACTTTTTAGCCCCACTTTTTAATAATGTGTATAAGAATGGAGATTCTTTGTAATGTATAGAATCTTTACTTAATTCAATACAGATGTGAGCAGCCTCTCTGTTTTGTTTAACTTAGAGATAAGCAAACATGACGTTAATAAATTTAAATGCAATGTGTTTTCCCCTATTTGCGGCGATAGAAGCAAAACAATTTCTGGAAAGTAATTAGCTTTTGATTAACATCGCTTTGTTTGGACAGGGAAAGAGGAAATACACGAACGAATTCCGTCTCTTCAATGAAATTTATTTTCTTTCACCAAATTTGTTTTTCTGTAACCAAAGATGGAAAAGCTCGCTCATAGTATAAAGGGCTTGAGTTATTTCTGTTGATTTCGTAAACGGATTATTTTCTTAGAAGTAATACGTATTATACTTGTCTAACGCTTATAGATAATAAGTAGAAGGGTACCGGTAAATTATAATTGGTAAATTCATGCTGTACTGTATTAGTAAATTATTATATATATAAAACATGATTCTAGAATTCTTAAATATTCTACGCATTCGGATTTAAAAATCGTCCCAGCGAAAAAGCAGGCGTGAAGTATTGTGTGATGAAACAAAACGCATTCAATGTATGAGCTCAACACCTCGACAGCCAACCGCCATATTGTTGTCGCACTGTCAAATTTATAATATCATCTGTTAATTTTTTTTCCGTGTGTGTTGCGATATTTCCATCAAAATCAAGTTAAAGAAAAACATTTATAATTTTCTTTCACTGAACATGTAACTACACGCATCCAGCGAAAGCACTACTTAGAACTTTTGAGAGTTATATGAATGACGAAAGATATAGTTAAAAGCATTATTTCGCATAATGCGGAAAATGCTATAATTATAATTATATTTAAACCTAAAGAGTGACGCTTTCATATGCAAAAACACTCACATACAGTAAAGAAATTGCTTCTAAAATAATATGATAATTTTGTTCCAAAACCATGTAGTATAAGAGCTTATTAAATTAAATAGGCTTCTTACTTGTTTCATTCCCTTGTTAATTAGAATAAATTTTCCATATAAAATTTTACATCCTCCCCTAGGAGAATTAAGACAAATATTTATTCCGTTCTTAATATTAATATAGGGTTTTATAAATAACCTTATTTAGCCACTAAGTATAATGATCAGATATGTACAACGATCACATAGTTCTTAGTAGGTAGTTAACGAGAATAATACATTCACTTCCAACGGTCACAATCAGGGCGCCGTCCCTATGTGCGAAGTGTGCGGTGCACACAGGCGCCAAGACAATAGGGGCGTCGCGCCGCCACAGATTTTTTTTTATCGATAAGTAAGTAATAAAACATAATTGTATATTAAGCTTATTGAACAAGTCTCTCAACATTTATACTAGTCGTTAAAAAATTAAATTCGTTTTTTTATGAAGATTCGTTAAAATCGCATCATAGGATCTGCACACAGGCGCTACCGGGGACTGGCGCGGCCCTGGTCACAATATGAAAGCAAGCGTTACCATTGTACGATAAAACAAAACGTTCACTCCGACACCTCAAGAGCCAATTGCCGCATTGTTCTGAAACTATCTCATTTCATAGCTGTTTTAATATTATATCTGCAGTTTTATATTTGCGTTTAAAACTCACGCGTGCATTGTTTATTGTTCAACATAGGAATATGACAATTTGGGAAAGACTGACAACGATTTTTCGGTTGTGAGATAATGTAATATTTTTTTTATTACGTGTATTTAACAAATTAGTGTTAAATTCTTATCTAATACAATCATGTTTATTGAAATGCCAATTATTCACGCATATCTAATTAAATCATTTGCAGAAATACCGTTCTAGTAATGAGGCTGCCAGTTACTAATAATGATAGATAAAGACTTATTAATTATAAGTTATGTAACAAAGTATAAATAAATAAATAAAAATGTGTTTAATTCTATGACAACTACCCTTAAGGTACCTTTACTTTAATATATTTTAAATAATATTTTCTAATGATTTGAACGACATTAAACTTACACTATTGCAATTGCAAGGTTTGAAAATGTAACAGACAGACTCAATAAATTACACATTTAATATCAATTGTCATTATCTAAGTTGAATATTTTTTATATCATCTTTAGGTCTCAAAATTTGTAGGCACTATAAAAACCGGGTGACGCTTCAATATTATTTCCCCGCATCTTTTGCAGAACAGAATATAAATTCACATATTCTCTGCCATCGTATTCAACACGTGTCTCGCCTCGCGATGAGCCGAGCCAAATGTATTGAACAGCCTACTTAAGATATACGGCTTGTATTTTTCAAGCTGTTTCAAGTAGCAATTTAGCTTTGAAACTAAGAAGTAAGCTGTTATTACGAGCACAGTTAATGCTATTATTTGAAAGCTTTTAAGCTCGCAAAATTCCTTTATTAAGAGATTATGAGTTTGGTAGTAAATTCTAGCAATTGAACTTCTTGATCTAACTGCACATAATTATTGATTGAGTGTGTTTTAGAAATACAATCATTTCCTACAATGATATATGAGGACATAATTTAGTATGTTTATTTACATCGATTAAAATTTAGACTTTACATGTCATCTAGTTTTTAACAAATTTGAAGCTATGTTCAAAAACAGCATATTATTAAACAATTACGTAATTTTTAATAAAAAAAGCTTTATAGTACAATAGTACTTAATTCAATAATACAAATACAAGACACAATTGAACGGGACAGTTTCAATATTGAAGCGTAATATTTGGTCAAACAATTCTCCACCAGTAATTGTAACAGCTATAAATATGGCCGCTATCTGACATCACAAATCACTGAATACCAATATAAATGCCAGAAGTTTACAAATTATTGTAAATCGGCGGCTAAATTAAATGTAAACTGGACTCGGTTCGAAGGGATTTATTTAGCCAGCCCATTGTTTACTGTTGCTAATTGCCGTTGATAAAGTTTGGTGAATTTTTTCGATGTTTTTTCTTTAGCGAGATATTCTCCCATTCACTATTTCCGCGGTTTTACCCGCGTAATTCCCGATCCCGGGGCAATACAGGGATGTAAGCTATCCTATCTTTTAAGTTGGATCAAACTGCACACGGTGTGCAAATTTTATTATAATCGGTTAAGTGGTTTAGGAGTCCATTGAGGACAAACATTATGCCACGAGATTTATATATAT
>JADANM010006098.1:1309402-1320164 GCA_026213755.1 Eurema hecabe
TAAGTTTCCTGAAAATAATGAAAGCACTCATTTTTATTATGAAATAACGATAATTACCCTCAAGTCAAATCAGCAAACAAAACGTCAAATTCAAAGCTAGCTCAATTATGGTCATTCGCGTCCCGAGCCGAGCCGAGGCGAGCCAAGCCGAAAACTTTCAAAACATTTAAAACTAAATAAAAATAAAAGTTTAAAGAACTCGTTAAGCTGTTTCAATTTGCTCTCAGATGAGTTTTGGCTTAAATTTTTCGCTATTATAGCAGCGCGCCGGGCACGCAAAGTAAAATAAATTATGCCTTAATTTCGCAAGATTAAAACCCGCGGAGTTGAAATGGATGAGCAGAAAAGACGCAAAATGCGGTCAAGCTTCTGAATGAGTTCGTCGTTTGAAAAAACTGTGATAAGCTCGTGTTAACACGTGCATCGGTTCAGCGGACACTTAAGCGTAATTCCAAAATTTAGTCTATAGCACTCCGCGTGAATAATTAATAATAATAATAATAATAAATCTTCGATTTGTTTTTACAAATTAAAGGAAAGTATCTTCCTAAAAATCTGGACTCCATACTAGGAACTAACCTGATTCGGAACGCTAGAACACACACACGCCTTCGCGGAAGAGTCTGCGAAGGTACCCGGGATCCCTACTCGCTGCGGCAGAACGATTAACAGTGGGGTTTTGGTCGGTAGAAGTCTGACATGACCCGTGGTCCTTCCCCGAGGTCCATGGGTATCCTATGAGGATTTCCCCACTATAAAAAAAAGGACACACACACGCCTACAAAAACAAATATTAAGCAAGATGATCAGACAACCTGATCATTTATATTTAGAAGATTCAATCTTCTTCATCTTCAAAATTAACATTAAATTGTTGCGTATTGTCTTCATATCTTTAGACTATAATATCCTTTATCTATAGGCTTATTACGCATTAAAATAATTTACAATTGTAACGTCTTCCTCTGCGAGGGCAATTAGCGGCGATATTAATGAATTCGGGACACGGCTGCCTCTGAATTGTTAATGGTTTGGTTCAGTCACAAACAAATGGATAAATTAACTGTGCGTGGAATATTTATGCTCGTAATGTAAACTTATTGCGTCGAATGTTATTAATAGTTTATGAAGTATTCAGTGTTCAAAGAGGAGGGTGATATATTCACGTTTTAACAAAATTATAACAAAACAAAATTATCACGAAAATGTTTAATGTTTTTTTAAACATTAAACATTGTAGTAGGCACGTATAACATATGAGACTGAAAGTCTCTTAATAATCGCTCCGCTATAAGTGAAGCCAAAACTGTATGTATGTAGGTGATAACAGCACGTTCTTATACTGGATGACGCTCATATAGGGCCATTGATAATGTTGCTGCTATAAGAAATTTACCCTATAAAATGTGGAAAAGTTAAATTCTAAAACTTAATTTTTTCATACGATGCATTGCGGCCACGACTTATGTAAGTAGACAAAATTATCTACTTTAAATAAACTTTGCGTGCTCATATTGCAGTTTTATGTGTTATTATTCTAAACAATTTTAGTATACATAACATACAACTTTCTCTCGAATTAAGAGTATATCTTAGATTATCTTTAGACCCTACTTGGCTAAGTAGGTAAGCTTCGCTTCGCTAACTTAGTAGTAATAAGGCTTTATTGAGTCATCAAATCATTACATCAAATTTATTTTGATTTTAAAATGCCTTCACAATCAGTCATTTTGACATTTCGGTCTTGGAGAGTGACAGCGCTCAGCGCGGCAAAATTCAAATGAAGAAATACTAATTTCTTTACATACCTATAGTACGCGTCAGGAATCTTTAGCGCTGAACGAAACCTGCGCAAAAGTCTAAGGTATCGAGGTAACGGCGCGGCGCGCGGGGCGCGTGATCGTCGGGTGTGCGAGCGTTGATTGGTTGTCCCAGTCGTGTTGTCTTTCTCGCACCAATACGTCAATTACGAGCGCGATTCTACCGATGCGCAGCTATTCTCGTCCAGCGCTAAACATAAATGACGCGTACTATACATATATTTTAAAGTGAATTACGCGTCAATCCTTAGTCGGGAGCCATACTCCAGCTTTCGCTACAAACTTGAAGATAGGTTTTCCAAGACTTAAGGCGCGATTTGCATTAAGTTCTCCGAAGTGGCGTAATAAAGTTGTCGGCGCCCAGACGTCTTCTTAATTAAATAGAAAATTTTAAATTAACCACACCCTTATCTGTGCTCAGTAGCTGATTATATCGTGGATTAACTTTAATTAATACAAGTTATGTGTTGATGATTGTTTAAAATAAATATTAAGAACGTTTCAGGAAGCTATTTCATTTTATTTAAGGAGAAGTAAGCTTTTAGCTGATCTGACATCATGACATTTAGCGAATCAATATTTTTTCAAATTATTAAAAATCATTAAATTAGTTTAACACCGTTTCGGTTAGGTATATATGAAAGTCCACGCGGACGCGGAGTCGCGGGCAACAGCTAGTTTATAATACAATCTCTCTCTGTTAAAAATCTCATTCAGCGTGTTTTTATATTATCTATAAATAGAAGCAACACAGATTCAGAATATACCCAATGTGGATATCGAACCAGTTTCAACACGTTTATTTGTCGATTATTTTCAAATTCCTAACGACGTACAAACCAAATATGTCCACTTAATATCATTAAAACACAATGCAAAACGTAATTTTCTTATAATGTCAATATTTATCCGACCTTTTCAAATGTTTGTTATTTGCTACAGTGTGGGACATGGCTCAAGTTTTCATGCGGGTTACTGGTTTGGACTTTGAACCCACATCTTGTATTTACGATTTCTTTTTATATTAAAGTCTCCTGATTAGTGATTTATGACGCCTATAAGGTCTCGCGTTGTCACGAGTGTATTGCAGGCCTTTTAGGGAGTTTTAAAGGGCCTTTAAGTGTAGAAAATAATTGAAAACACTAAACTAAGATTGATATATATTTATCGACACGGTAAAAACCGAAGTACATAAAAACGTAGACAAGTATGTAGCCTCGATAATACGGTCTATGGTATTGTTTATGGCACCAAGCGTCATTACACTAGCGGACCCGCGCCCACTTCGTTGGGCATAATGTTAACAATCCTTTTTTTATATACCCTTTGACACACAGCAACAAAGTGGCTTTCTATTGATGAAAGAATTTTTAAAACCGGTTCAGTAGATCCCGAGATTTAGCAAACACACAAACTTTACTTCTTTATATATTAGTATAGATCAGTTTTAACAAACTAAACTATATAATGTTTAAAGTTTCAACAGCAAAATGCCGTAAATAAGGAAACAAAAAGGCATCGACTTTAATGTCAATTTTATTAAAGTAAATTTGCCGAGCCTTAATAGTATTTACCTATTTAAAAATAGCTTTTTAATAATAGACGTGGCGTTTAATTGATTCTTGGAAACACCCAAAAGCAATACCATTTACAGACGACGTTTATTGTCAAAGTTAGGAAAGAGGCCGAATAAATATTTACCGGAAAACCTGTAAAATTTAATATCAAAATTACTGGCAATCCAAAGAGGAACAATTTAATAAATATCGCGAATGGATTTCTGTACCTGGAGCGAAGTCGAAGCAAGTCGTAAACCGGTATTTTTACGAGTCTCCAACTAGTATGAAGATAACAGCAAGCTGTGGTTTTGAAAAATAGCAGCATTATAGCCGACATTCCACTCCGCTGTACTCGGATATAATGGACGAAAGTTAACTTCAACGAATATTAAATTCAATTTGTTACTTTTTATTAAATTCTCGACTTTAGTTCGGGCGATTTCGTTTAATTTCACATTGAGCTTGGCCTTTTAATATTTTACTTTTGTGCCAGTGATTTATTACAAATAATTACGTTTCTTTATTGGCATAGAACTTATACTTTTAAAGAAGGAATCTTTCTAGAATGTTATAATCTATAGTCTATTTTAACATCTCTTCTATCGCGCTGCAAACCTGGTACAATTTTAGAGAATACTTAATGTTTGTCCAAATTTCCCCGCTAGCTTAAAATGTGTTTGTGTGTGTGATAAATATGTGTTTTATATGTGTGCGTGTACGTGTGTGTGTGTGTGTGTGTATTTTATTTTGTGCCTGTGTGTGTGTGGTTGTGGTTGTATGTGTGTGTACACACGTAGTCAATTACCTTGAATGTGTGGCGTAGCGCTTTCTAGGTTAGTATACCTATCTTTACAGCGACCCGACAGTGCATGCAACAATCTAACCTGTATAGTTAGAGCGTCCATTAAACTCCGTAAATAGACTTTATAACGTCATCTGTTGGCTTAGAACTTGGATGGACAACGCTTCAGTGCTTTCTAAGGTTAGGTATAAAGGTTGACTCAGTTGAAGCTGTGTCCTTAAATATATCGTGGTTTATCTATTCTAATAGCTGTTTGGAATAGGTATATTTATTTTATCTTTAAATGAATGTTATTATAGGTTATTAAAAAAAACTTAATACCACATTGAGGTATGTTCTCAATATATTTTACAGGATAAATCCAGTATATTTTTCTATCTTCGAACTCCCGAACCGAATTTCCTTCCATCCTTTGTTCGTGTCTACGAATTTAGCCATACTCGAAGACCTCAGTAGTTATAGGTTAGAGAGCCAATATTTTCGACTGAAAGCTCCACCGATATTTCGCCGCACGTTCCACTGAACACAGTATCGCAAATACCGGGTTACAGGAGGCCACACAAAGGAGGTGACAACTCCATTCATTTTTCACTCTGTCGTTCGATTCGTACACTCCGTTTTGTTCAATTCAATCGTACAGACTGGCTGGTACGTTTTTAGTTTTTAGACAATTTTATTCGAAATATAAAAGTGCGAATGTAGGGTTTACATTTGACAGTGGCGCACAAAAAAAGATGGCGGCGATCGGAATTCAATTTGAATATTCTATTTAAATAAAAAAAAATGGAACCTGCAATCGTGACGTGTGTGTGTAGTAGGATTAATATTTTTCACACTGGCTGGTTAGTAAAAAAAGTTTGTACTTATACCGAACAATATTTAATTTGAACTTAGAATGATATTTAATATTGTGTGTGTAATGTTTGTTGCTATATTAAGTTTCGGCGATTGACACTGGCACGTTAAAAATTAAAAAAAATCGACAATTCGATTTAAAATTTGAAAAATGAAGACTCGCTTTTTTATATAAGTTTTGAGCGTAGTGAAAAATAAAGATAAAAAATACATGTTAAATACATAAGTAAATACGTCGCTTCGTTTTAATAATGCATACAAAAATATCGGTTCGTATGAAATGGCAAATGCTTTTAAAGCGGGAGTGTTAGTCGCGAAGTGTTCTCGACGATAATAATCAATGATTTTGTAGCAAGAGTTATATTTCACTGAAGTGGTTACAATTTAATAAGTGTATGTAACCTTTATTTATGTATGAGTATTTTAATAGATTAATATAATTTATTTGACAATTTTATGTTATAGTCGTGCATGGCAATAGCCGGTTAACCGGTTTTTATTATGTTTTAGATATTCTTTCCACATATATTTTTGAGCTTCGGCACGCTTTATCGAATTTTCCTAATTTAATCCTAAGCAATGCATTCAAGAGGCCTAGGATTTATTTAGTTGAAATTTCTTAGTAATCACACGTTTAAAGACAATTTTATTATCTTCTAACCATTTTCTTAATTCACCATTTCAACCCTTTTTTCACAATAAAAATTATCCAATTGTTTTTTAGCACTGAATATCATCTAAAACACTTTATCATAACCGGTTCAGCGGTTTTGCCGTAAAAGCGTAAACTTATAAAAAGTTTCAACCCCTCGCGCAACCTTTTATGTCCTTCCCCAGGCTCTAGACCATCTGTGTACCAAATTTCGTTCTAATTGGTTCAGTAGTTTAAGCGTAATGGAAGGACAGACAGACAGACAGACAGACAGGCAGGCAGACAGACAGACAGACAGACAGATTTGCTTTCGCTTTTATAATATTAGTATGGATTAAATCAAACAATTATATGATGTCATTATTCCATTTTCGTATCGCCTATCGAGTCGATCAAATCCAATCCAGCTACAAAAAAAAATGGTAATATTACGCGCGTATCTCGTCAGATATTAATATTCCGTGTAAAATGAAACGCAAGCGAAGTTTCCGTCCATATTTGCATGTGAAAGGTAGCGGCGTGTGTAAAGATACAGCCGAGTTGACGGGTAGGGATGTTCGGAATCGATAAAAGTTTTTTATTACCGATTTTTTCATTTTTCGAAATTTAAAAATCTATATATCTGAAGTCTTATTATGTGAAATGTAGATTTTAATACCGATTTGTTTTGAATTTCGAAAAATCCATATGGTTGAATTTTTTTTAAGTGGAATGGAAACGTAGCGGGTAAAAACGAGCCTTATAAGATATGATATAAACATATGTATATTTAGAAAAACAGACTTTACCTTTTTTAACTAACTGTTTTTTTATGAGTATTTTAAAAGTAAAAATAACTATTAAAAATTATAGGGTGATGGTCTATCCATGGTGTTGAATTGGGCCGATTTGTGTCAATAATTACCATCGGTGATCAAGTGGTAAGTCTTACTTCTTCCTTTTATTGCATGTTAAGGAATAATACACGAATAAAACTTTACTAAAACCGATTAAATATCGATAAAACTTGAACATCCCTATCTTCGTAATAGTTTGATCGGCACTGGCGGCTGGCGGCTTTTTAAATAAATATTAAAATAAAAGATATGGGAATTAATAAATTTGCTTTTCGTTTTAAATGTTGAATGCAGTTTGAATTACATCATACTTTTGAGTATTGTATGTATTCGGCTTTATTTTATCTTACATATGAAAACATCTCTATATTATTAAAAAAATATATGTATGTTCGCGTAGAAATACCGTTTGACTGAACCGCATGGGATGGATTTTGCTTTCTGTTAATAACGCCAAGATACGGGTTTTCATGTGCATAGGACCACGATTTATAGGTACCTAGTAAGTAATTCTTTTTGTAAGATAAATATACGTTAACGCAAAGATACTAGAAAAATCAAAGCAAATTAATTTTTTAAAATAATGAAAAATATTTAAAAAATCAAATTCTAATAAATATCGATTTAACATTTATTTAATTTCAACACACCCATAAGACTACGGTTCTAGAATGTTCTATAAACTATTAGTAGAATATTTAAGCGTTATTACGTCAAGACGATGGAATCGTATCACTGAATATTCTAGAAGACTATTTAAGTAATGACATAAGCGACTGGACTAAAGGACCGATCATTACATTGACAAACTGATATGCACATATTACGCTTTCAATGCCAAAACCAACGAACCGATTTTGATAAAATTTGGCACAGAGATAGACCTAGTTTTTCAATTATAGCTTATTTCCGCATTATGCGTAATAATGCTTTACGTTGAATGTTCTAACTACATCTTCATTCATATATCGAGAACTTTCAAAAGTACTAAGTAGTGCTTTCGCTGGCTGCGTGTAATTACATGTACAGTGCCAGAAAATTAACAAATGTTTTTCTTTAACTTGAAATTGATCGAAATGTCGCATTATGCTCTGTAATTGAAAAACTAGGAGAATAACGAAATGAGAGAAAAAATTAAAACATCAAGTAATATTACCATGCAATACGTATTGTATTAAACCGAATATATTATCTGCTTTATCATTCGTAAAATAATTGTTCTCTCGATAAATAAAATGTATTCAAATAAAAGCTCAGTTGAAGGCTATTATTTAGTTTTCTCTTTTCATTATAGACGCGTCATCAACATTGAGCGAGTCTGAGGAAAGCATTATAGTTGACAAAGATCTTTGATATCGGTCGGTTAGCGAATAAAAAGACCTCTTAGGTTTATAATTTCTGTATTGGAAAGTGTAGATTGTTTAAATTATAATCTTAAAAGAGTTTAAACAAGCTAATATTTGAATAAAAGGTATAATGATAAAAAAAACTATATGATTTTAAAATCTGACGTAATTGTACTCGTAGATCTATACTAATATTATAAAGAAGTTTTTGTGTTTGTTAAATAGTAAGGATTAACCTCTGGCGGGCCTGCGGACGATTGTTTCGTGCGTCCTCAGCAGGTCCGCCCCCGAAAGGGTGCGCGACGGAACACCGGTGGGTTTTAGTCGGTAGGGTCCTTCTGGCGAGTCCGACATAACCGCCTCCTTCTCCCCCGAGGAGGACGCGGTATCCGTAAGAGGATTTCCCCCCGTCTCAAAAAAAAGGATTAACCTTTACAATTACTCGGGATCTACTGAACCGATTGTAAAAAATCTTTCACCAATAGAAAGCCACATTATTGCTGAGTGTCATAGGCTATATAAAAAACTAAAAAGCATAATTAACATTATGCCCAACGAAGTGGGCACGGGTCAGCTAGTATTAAATAATATAAAATTTGTATAGTGTTTTGTCTTTTAATTATAAAATTCATTTCGACATGTCATAGCAATACGGAGTATTAAATTATCATAGATAATTATATAATCGTTTTGCACTGAATGCAGCCATTCGTAATGAATGCTTAAGGTTAGTAATATTTTATTTAATTAACTTTATGCTTTAAGCATCTGGCTAATTATCTCCAAAAAAGTATCTGTCGAAATTTAACATAAATACTTTTTCAATTCACAAAACGTTCCTTATTTATCCATCGCTTAAAACCTTTTTTGTTCCGCCTCCTTCATGATATCGAAATGATTTTATAGTCTGTGCCGCGATAAGTAATTCTCGCAATGAGGTTTCTGAACGGTACGCAGAATTTTTCGCGGGTTTACGGCGCGGCCTACTTCAAAATGGCGCCGATATTTTTTCAAATAAGTATTATATCACTTAACTGGATTTATAGCTTTATTGTTACACTTCTTAAGGTTGATTATTTATAAGCAGCGTTTTTATTTACTTCTACTTGGAAAACTCGTAATAATATTTTTTTTTGTACGTTGGTATTTATTCCTTTGTTACCAAATACAAAGTATATCCTTGGTAATCGCTGACATGGGTTCAATAAAATTATTGATTACTGTCTTTTATTTGTAAACGTAATTAATTCTTGACCTAATACTTAATTCTTTAGTATATAGAAGAAACGAGTTAGAGAGTTTAGTATATAGAAGAAGATATAGAAGAAATGTTGTAATAAACTTTTTTTACGAAAACAAAACATTTTTAAAATTAATTATTATTTGATATGCCTTGATGTGTAAGTATGGACTTAAATCAAGGCATGTCAACTTATAACGTACCTATATTATAATATATAACATTTTATAACAAGCATCAACCCAATTACCATATTATAACGTGCATAAGTGATGGATTGGCTATTACCGAGGTAACAAGTTTAGTGCAGCAATTAGGAATTGCATGAAATTGATCATACATCAATGTTGATAGATCGCTCACAATTTGGTCGGGTTATACTTACATTATTTTTGGTTCACGTGAGGGTTGTTTTATTAAATAAACTTGTTTACTTCTATCCCTTTGTTTGCTTAGATATTTTTAACTACGCAGCTCTTTTTCATGCAATTTTTTTTCAGATAGAGCGCTTCCAGAGGAAGGCTTATTACTCATAATTAA
Source organism: Eurema hecabe (assembly GCA_026213755.1). Taxonomy (NCBI): domain Eukaryota; kingdom Metazoa; phylum Arthropoda; class Insecta; order Lepidoptera; family Pieridae; genus Terias; species Terias hecabe. The sequence goes on from JADANM010006098.1 coordinate 1,319,053, forward strand.
ATAATTCATACGTTAATCCATAAAATGACATTAAAGATCTATCAAGGACAATGATCCCTCTCCGCCATACATCAACGCGGAAACAATTTTCAATTTCAAAGTTGAGCCTTGAACGAAATTCCCAAGAAATTCGCAATTAACCCAGTGCTCTGATAAACGGCTCGCTAATGAAAGACATCACATGTTGACGCGTAATTAAATTGTCGACTTTATTTATTATTTATTTAATGATTTAAAGTCGAAAAGGGAAATGTCTTCGTTAATTGAGATTAATAGATATCGAACATTGCGATTTGTTGCGATTTCTGAAGGTTGTTTTATATTTTAATTCGGATTTTTGTCTTGTTTTACAAAAGGAATAATGTATATACGTACGTATATTTCACGTTATAAAGTGTGAGAAACTGACTTGTCCGATCCGTGAACCTGTTAAAAATTAACGGCAATAGTTCAATATTTTGCTATTGTAATGGATAATTAAAGAAGTTAATTTTTTTTAATCAGATATAAACAGTAACATAACAGTATAAGTTAGTATTAAAATTAACACCAATTTATTACGTCAAATAACTTATGCTTAGGATAAAAGTAAGTCAGGCGGGGATTTGTAACGCAGCTGGGATGCCAAGTTAGGGGATAGCAAGTTGTTGCTGAGTAATTTGCTTAATCTGTAAACGACATACATCAGTTACTTTAAGAATAAACATTTTTTGTATGGCAAAGGATTTTTTTAACATTTTTCTTTCTAAATGATATAAAAATATTTACGTATATACTTATTAGATACTAAAGACTTTTTGTAAAATATATTATTGTAGGTTGTGTTTAGAACTATATTTTTCGCGTTGTAAGTGGAGTGACCTTTTTAATTAATAAGTAAAATACCAATATTTCTTATAAAACCACTCTGATTCACAAAACTATAGTGTCAAAGATATAAATGTTTCAAATACTAAATGTGGCACGTCACTAGAGAAATTATACACTATAATGTAGCATTGCACATCTAGAACTTTATAAACTATTAGCCTCTTATTCAAATCCGATTCACGACACGTGTATAGAATCGAAATAGTTTGAACTAAAATTAATTTCAAGCTACGTGAAGTCAG
>JADANM010006098.1:1332731-1366257 GCA_026213755.1 Eurema hecabe
ATCTAGTCATACGCTAAGCCGAGCTTATGTTATTAAAATAAAAAAGTAGGTTAAAAACGATAAGAAAATTTGTGATACTTTTTAAAAATTTTCACATTTTTACAGCCCTGGATTTGTAGGTGTTTAAAAATTACATAATTAGAATAATCTATAAAACTATGAAAGATTAACAAACATATACCCATACAAAAATTCTCACCAACCTTCGCATTTATAATATTAATTAGGATAGGATAGGATATAATAATAATTTCCACTATAAAATTAACATTGAAATCTAGACCCTCTGCTCGTAATGATAAGGTCTATTATCATTGTATAGTTAATATCAGTTAAGCAACAAAAGGTGTAATGGGCTATCATAATCGTGAGATCGAAGGTTTTGTTCCTCAGTCTCAGTTGTTATCAAAACCGTTGTTATCATAATATTAAACGAGCTTATTGTTTGACTTAATATGAAATCTAAGTGATATTATAAACGCGATAGTTTTTTTTTATTTATAAATAAGCCTCTCCCGGATCGTTGTCCGGTATCATTTTCCACATATATAACTCCAATATATATTTAACTCCAATTAATATGATAATATTATTTTTATTTTTTTAACTTACTTGTATATAGTCTAATAAATAATTTCGTACAATAGGATATAATTAATGATAAATAAATAACTACGATACGAAACGCGATGGTTTGTAAATTATCATTTGCTTTCGGCATCGTTAGTATGATATCCTTATTTGATTCAAAAATTTAATACTCCAATTTCTTGGCATATGTCGTTTTCCAAGCTGTAATACATTTCATAAAACTGTATTTTAATTAAGGATAAGAAAAGATAAACTTAACGTACACGTAACGTATGTCAAATAAACGTATTTATTTGACGGAGGATTTTGAAAGTACTACCACAATTTAACGACCGGTTGGCGCAGTGGTAGCACAACTGCTTTCTGCGCGAAGGGTCGTGGGTTCGATTTCCACACCGAAAACATATTTGTAATTTACATTTGCGTTTTTCTGGGGTCTGGGTGTTGCTATGTATTGTATGTATGTATTTATAAAAGAAAAGTATGCATATGTAATTTATTCCGTTATCTAGTTGTCATAACACAAGCTTCTGCTTAGCTTGGAACTAGAAGGTGCGGTGTATAAATGTCCTGAAAATATTTATTATTATATTATTCAATACGGCCCGGTCTAATTCGACCTAAAGAGGCTGAGTTCTCTACTATGTTGTTGTATAGCATTGTCCAAAGGTTTATCGGCGGAATTTGAATTTCGTATAAGATATAAATAGGAAACAATAATTTGTATTTTAATAAACTTTACTTGACAAAGCACTTTAAAACTGAGCAATAAAAAAGTAAATTAATTTAAAATTTTAATAAACGCATCGTTCAAAAAGCGTAATATAGGCATATACTTTAATAAAGAAACTCATGAAATATTTCTTCAACAGCGCCTCTTTATAATGCAAATGCGAAAATGAATATTTCAACAAACAACGTAAAATATACAAGACGAACGCTGGAAAAACTTAAGAGCGCCGAGGAATATGCCAATTTGCATGTCCCAACAAAAATGGCGGTTCAACAATGGCCAACGGATGTCAGTGTCAAAGTTTTTTTTATGATGACAGGAAACTGAGCAGGAAGTTTGAATGATGGTATATGATCGCCCTTGAACATCACAAAAGGTAATTAAATGAAACTAATTAAATAAAATCTTACTTCAGGATACATAGTTTAACACAGAGCCATTTAAGCAGAGCTTGTGTTAGGTCAACAAGTTAGTGGATAAATTACAAATGTACCATACTTTTCTTTTGCTTTATAAAAGAAAAGGGTTTGTGCTAAATAGGAAAAGAAGGATAGAATAGAAGACGGACGGACGGACGGAAAAATGGAACTTTGGTACTCCTACTTACCAAAAAAAACGCAATGACGTCACTAATGATATCATTACGTGACGCCATTCCGTGGAAGTTTGGTACCACCCCGTGCCTAATTCAGCCTAACGACATAGCTCGACTACCTCAAAGAATTCTTACACTTAATTATTGTTAAGGAACGATCAGGGTACCTAGGCTTTTCAGTATTGTGTTAGATATCTAGATAATAATTCCTTGATAGACCGAACAATACAAGGAGTATTGTCTTCGAAGATTATCCTCTTTATCAGACTTATCTTAGAGACGCTATACTGTTCTCAAGATACAATTGTTCGCTGGTATTATGTCTTAAATTTAACACAATTTTATTAAAAGTTATCTTTATTTCATTGATAAAATAAAAAAGAATTAATTGTGCTATGAACGTATAGTTTATTAGTTAGTAGGCTAATCTTTGCTAATCTTTGCTTTTGGACGAAATTCTAGAAGCTTCGCTATACTTTGTGGACTTTTAAAAGGGAGAATAGGGAGGGACAAAGTAAGGAATTAGTTAAGCTAATTGGAAAGGGATAAAAGTATCCTTGTAAAAGTCCACTTTACAGTGATTGTTCACAGATAAGCGAGTAATTGACAGAATAGTGTCGTCCAATGCACTGTCAGCTTGCTTTAAAGAAACAGAAACAGGCTTATTAAAACCTTCATATTATTTATGGTTCTACCATTTCGTATTTCTTATATACATACAACAATAATATATACGATACAATAGCTCGTAAATATACCCATATACGGTGCATAAAGCGAACTTGTTCTACCTATATACTGTACATTTCCGGGACAAAGTTGAGTGTGGCGTAAACGTTAACCGGTGATATTATGACTCGTTTATTACACATAAAATAGGTTATATTTAACTACTTTATAGCGTTTGTTTTAATGGCCTTCTTTCGCGTAAATAATTTCGATTCAGGTCTTATAATTATAGTATATTCGTAAAATAAATATAATATATTCGTGGATTGGACGTAGTATCACTTACTACTACATAGTATAAAACAAAGTGGCTTTCTCTGTTTCTACATCCTTATGTATGTTTAAATCTTTAAAACTATGCAATAAATTTTCGTGTTGTTTTTTTAATAGATAGACAGATTCAAGAGGGAGGTTTATATGCATAATATAATCGCTTGAAGCCGGGGCTGATTCCTAGTTGTATATAAAACAGAAAGACACTACAGTAAACTGTCGAGGTTTATTACTACAGTGTAACTAAGGTTTCACTATAAAACATTAACCTGCTAATGGACTCTAATGCCGCCATTTTGTATTTACGTTTTGGGTTTTTAATGTTACATTGTTGCCGAGAAGGACTTATTATGTATTTATGAATAGAGGCATATAGTACGTCTTTTTGTTCTTCTAAAATAAAAATAATTACGTTCTATACTAATTATTATAAGATTACAAGTGACTTTTGTTTATATGCTTGTATGTGATAAAAAATCACCAATTTTATTTTCAATGCAACACTTTATTACACTTATGAAAAGGTTTTAAAGGGTGAATCAGGACTAGTGACTAAAAGAAGAAAGGGACTTAAATTTTTCTTTAGAGTGCGATACAATGTCATCTCTAACTAGATGCCATTACTTGTCAATCTCTTAAAAGGTGGTATCTTCCAATCGTACACGAGCCGAGACATTTCTACCTCGTACAGTATTTTGTAATAGTTTCCCTTAATTTTAACAGCACCCATACCACAGGAGCGGTTTCTACTGCAACACATTGTCTTTCTTCATTGAATTATTCAAGCATTTAGATGTAAATTTCAGGTGAAATATGCAAGCTCAACGCAGAAGGAGTAACATAGCGTATGAACTATAAAATTAACACGTCGTGTTGAGAGCGTAAAATACTTTCTCAGTGCAATTTATATTTATTCGCTGTCGTAAAGTTTGATGGGGCTATAAGTCTAGGCTTAGGATGGCAACACATTTGCCAGTGATGAAACGCTCGATGGAAATTCTTGTTCTCCATATTTACATAATTTATACTCTGTATTGTTACTTCGTGATGGAACTGAGCAGTGAGAAACAAAACACTTCTCTCGAGAACAAGTTTTACTTTGTTCAATATATAACGGTTCCTTTAGGTGATCAACAGATAGATGTGAAGAAAGTCTTCAATAATATATTATTTATTTGTTTTTTGAACGTATCTATTTCTGTCACAATTATTTTAAGAATTATGTTATTATTCTTTTCAACCCTTGTCACGACGAATCTTTTTGAGTTAAGATTAATTGTAATTTTTAAAGTGTGAGTGTATGTTATACTTTCGTTGTTTACTGCATGTGTCTTCCAAGAAACATGATAATGCTATTCTAACTTAGGTATTACTTCGCTCAATGTGCTCCTTCAACTCAGCTACATGTTCATGCCTGTTGCTTATTCCAATGTGCTGTAGAACAAGTCATACAAAGAATAATAAACGACTCAGTGATACGTTTCCGACCTGATATGTGTGGTATAACCTTACTCATCACTCATTCGTAGCGGTTTCGTAGCGTGCTACGAGCACGTAGCTCCTTCAAGTAATCGACTACGTGTGCTACGAAACACATTACGTTTAGGTAAACCTCGGAACTTTGATCATGCGACGCGACGGTGGAAGGTTCTCGAAGCTTCGAGTATGTTCTAGAAAAAAATGATTTTATTTATAAATAAAAATGCATATAAGTTTTGTATTCATACTGTTAGATAGGTAAGATTTGTTTCAACTGATCAAGATTGTTAGGAGTTTGTTAGAATTTCTTTCCTAATTTTTAGCACGATATAATTTATTTTTAACTGACAATCAAGCTGAAGTTTAAAGGGAAACTTCCAACTTAACGAAGCATTCGTATATGAAGTCTTTTACTATTCCTCGCAAGTCGAAATGTAACTATAACTTCTGAGATGGACGGTACCCCAGACCGTCTATTAGACCCTTTTGTCAGCGGGATCTTAGGTGGTAAATTATTCGAAGGGACAATTGAATTAATGTCCCCTGTGAGCTGAAATACTTGGGACCGGACACTTTATGTAACTTAACCGTTGTCAATCGCGTCTTCAGGGATTGTAGTCCATCGCGTGTCTTCTTTAATTACTGGAAAACTAGAACCCATCGCTTTGGCATTTTTAATATATAAAATTTAACTGACTTATGTCATTTGACCACGGTTTTCCTCAATTAGTAATTTATTTTTTTTATTAATATTATAGTAATTTAAGTAATTTATTTATTATATTTTTATTTTACTGGTACTACCTGGTGATAGATTCATAACGGTGAAACAATTTTTTTAAAAAGGAATGAAAACATACAAATGTTAGGTCTAAAGGAGGTTAAATTTGTTCCTCTGAAGATTGTCTGTAGAGTGATCGTTGAACACAAATCACTCAACATCGGAGGGTTCTGGAGAGACACATGCTAGCCTGATTTTTAAGTTCTTTATAAATTAGCACATCTCGTTAGAGTGCGTCTTTGTCAGGGTTGGCTTTGAGTTTGACATAACCATCTCTTTCTCCTTTGGGAGAGTAAATAGTATCCTCTTTAGGACTTAAAAAAAGGTCTCATAACCTCTTAGCACAAATTGATGGGATACAAACGATGCGTAAAACAACGTAATCGAGTCAGCATCGTATTTAGGTCGATATCGTAGTCGGTCGAGAATCGACCCATTAGAGTGTCAAGACGTCTGTTCGTTTATATACCTTGTATCAGTCATTAATTTGCTTTGCAAATGTTTATTATGAAAAGCAATCAGTGACCAGTATGTGTAGGTACAGTGAACTACATAAATTGATGAACACATCCATTATTATCTGTAAATAGAAATATGAAATAATATTTAACACGCAATAGTATAATATGAAATAAATATGTACAATAATTAGACTTTATTAACTTGGATATCAACAAGTCTAATAAGTAAGTCCAATAAAATAAAGCCTTATTAAACATTGAATTTTATTCCAATCCACCAATAAATAATTTCTTCTTAATTAAATTCCGCGAGCTGTCAATAACTAGTGTATTTTATTATAAAAAAATTGAACAAGCGTCTATAAAAAGCTATTCGATCGGAAAATCAATTGAGCACAGCTAAAGCGGTATCGGTTATTGAAACTATATTTTATTAAAGCAGATTTTATTTTGAAGTAAAAACGTTTTAAAATAGCAGTTCGTACATCGTTATACTTTATTCATTTATTTTTATTTTTTACACTTTGTTACTCATAACAATCTAAACATTATACATAAGAATACATTGTGGTAACTGGCGGCCTTATCACTCAATAGAGATCTCTTCTAGGCAACCAAGCCAGAACAAAACATACATAATAACCAATTAGGTGGCGTAGTGCAAATTTTAACCAATAATAGATAATTAAATAGTGTTTTATTTGTAACGAGCTCGGCCGATGTGATTTTGTTCACGCTATCCTACTTGTAACCCTCTATTATATACCTGCACTCTTTTTCTCTTTTTAAGAATCATTTTCGTACAATATCCTAAAAATTTCGAAATCGGTTCAGCTGCTATCGAGTTATTGACTTGACAACCCATTGGGCGATACATTTTGATACTATAGATGACACGTATAATTATTGTACCTTTTTCTTAGTAAATAGTTCGTTTTCTAAATAAGTCCATTACATTTTATACATGCCTGCACTGTTTCAAAAATTCATAAAAATTATCGTGTTAAATTTTAGTATAAATAAAAAGCCTCGCCCCGCGGTTTTATTCGACTAGTTTTTGATACCGTTGCAACACCGGGATGAAAGCAATCTATGTGATAATCCAGGGTCTAATCTGGTTCTACACTATTGCAGACAAGTTTATTTTTTAGTTTTTTTGCGTTTTTGTTACGCACATTCATACATTGTAAAACAAACATTAAACAACTATTATATTTTATTTAACACATTTATCATATAGAATACAATCATTTTCTGTTTTACGAGTGACGCTCCCGCTTGTTCTTCATCATGACATTTGCCACAGACACAATATTAATCAATAATTCGTCAATTATAGAAGCATTATAATTATTACAACTATACTTATTTAGTGAAAACATAATACGCATTATTATAAGATACGTAAACAGATATTAATTGCAGAATTATTACAATTGAAACATCATTTTTAGATTTTCGTTCTCGAATGTGTCTCGAATTTTAGACGAATCGAAAAGTCGGAAGTTGGAAGTGGACCAAATATAAATTGTAAAATTTGACCCACACTTGTGAATTATCGAATCGATGTTTACTATATATGTGTTTATTTTCTTAACAATACACCAATGTACACAGTATGAAAGCTGATTGACTTTTCGTTTAAAAACCTCCCGCGTTCCCGGTAATAAATACGGCATATTAGGCGTTATCGAGCCGTCATCGTAACTAGGGCGGCGTTGCCATAGCAACGCCACAGGTTGCGAAACTCCAAAGTGATTCGTTAGAAGCCGCTTAGGATTTTTAATACATTTTCATTGTATGGCGGCTTTTAAAGCTTTGAAGGTCGGTGATGGTTTTTCAAATTTCGCTTTTGATGGGAAATGCTTTTTACGAACAATGTAATTTATACTAATATTTTGAAGCTGGAGAATTTTGTTTGATCGCACCAAAATTTGGTTATATTATTTTTTGTAAACGATTTGTTTGTAATATTTTTTTGTATTATACATATATTATATACTAGCTGTTGCTCGCGACTTCGTCCCCGTTGATTTGTTTTTCCATTATTTCTTCGCTCCTATTAGTCGCAGCGTTATGTAGCCTAAAGCCTTTTTCGATAAATTGTCTATTCAATAAAAAGGTATTTTTCAATTCGAACTAGTAATTCCTGCGATTAACGCGTTCAAACAAACAAACTCTTCAGCTTTATAGCTTAGTATAGATAGATTACTAGCCGCGACAAGCGGTTTTACCCGCATTAATGCATGTATTATACAAATAAACCTTCCTCTTGGATCACTCAATCTGATAAAACACATGAAAATCGGTTGCGTAGTTTTAAAGATTTACGGAGTTTCAAAGAGGGACGTTGGAAAAGCTCTATTATGGATCTTAAAATTCGAGGTTTCGAGGTTTATTTAACAGAATTAGCCTACAGAATCTGGGCGGGCGAGTTGGATACTTAAATGTTAGCAAGTTTTATATATAAATGTTATACACACATAAACATATATTATTTATAATTTATAATACTATTACTACGGCTGAAAGAACTCTGGAGTATTTCCCTCCTGGGGTATTATTTGAAGTACACACCCAAGCAGTGTGTGCTTGTGTGTGTGTGTGTGTGTCAGTAGGTATACAAAGACAAGCACACACGCTTCACTCTCTCATTAATACACACACACACACATACACACACATACACACTCACTCTCACATTTACACACGCACACACACATAGTACCTAACTTGTAGATGTTCCTCATTTGAAATATTTGCCATCGATCCTTTATAAATATTAAAATTAAAATAGAAATGTTAAAAAAGAGGGTTGAGAATATTAAAGGAACGGTAATTATTTAAACAGATTATTTATTATGTTTTCGAAGTCTCTAAAATACTGAACCGTTTTTTTTATATAGGTATAACAATTTAAGCATGTAGTCTTTACAATAGTATGAAAAAACATGTACAAATTTGATTTATCAATCTATTGGAAATTTATAAAAAAAACCTCTATTAAAAGGAACATAAAGCATTTTTCCGGGGTCAATATTCGACAAAGTTTCTATCTGAAAGGACTCTAAGGTCCATGATATAACAGAATTGTTGAAAGGGCTCAATTAGAAAATCCTTGTAGCGAGATTAAGGGCCCTCTAACTCCATACATAAAGTTCGGTCCCTGTCTTCAGTGTTAAGATCAATTGTTAATGCGGCTATTGTTTACTCGGCTTTATGCTGTGATTTCGATTAGGGAAATATTCCGAGACCGCTATATTATCATAGACTATGTATCTATCTATACTACATAATCATTATCCATACTTTAATATTATAAATGCGAAAGTAACTCTGTCTGTCTATCTCACCACTCTAAAACTACAGAACCGATTAGAACGAAATTTGGTATACAGATTAACTGAGAAAGAACATAGGCTACTTTTCAACTGGAAAAAGGGTTCAAAAAGGAGAAGGCTTGGGTCAAAGTTTATATGAAAGTCCACGCGGACGGAGTCGCGGGCAGCAGCTAGTATTATAATATAATACATCATATATTATGATGGCCCGAAGTGATTTCGTTCACGCTGTACTTACCTTGTTATCGTGCTATGCACTTAAATTACATTTCAAGATTCTTAATATATTTTTACCTATAAAGTATGTAATACTTTATTTATTTTACAATCTAGCCTATTGACTAATTAGTAAATTACATTTGACCTAAATTATTACATAAACATAAATCTAAGAATGTGTCCAGTAACACTTATACTTAGTTTTTGTTAATTAAGGCGAGGACACTTTGTTTATGTGTTTGTACGCAGCACTTGTCACTGCATTTATTTGTCACTAAATCACTACACTAACTCAAACGGCTTTGTTCGTTTCAGTCTTAATATTTAATTTATATAATAGTTTCTATATATTTCATTCTTCCTTATTTAAGGAAAGGAACTTTAAAGTTAGTATCAGACAAAAAATTAAGAGTCCTATCAGTAAGTTTAAGGGTATTTAGTTCTATACGTGGAGATTTGTCCCTATGTGGGGGCTCTAACCGTTAGAGTGTGAGACCAATTGTTAAGGAGGCTATTGTGAACGTGGCCTTATATTGTGATCGGGAATTCTTACGGAAATTGTACCGGACTATTCTTGTTCTGCATTAAGAAAGGATTACATACATTCTTTTTTACATGTAAAGTAAAAAATATATAATTATAATATAGAAATGCAGTAAAAATAGACTCCACATTTAAAGGGCAGTATTATTGCTATATATATTCCTTACATAAAATATATGTATGGAATTTCTCTTAATAATAAAACATATAATTTTAATTTTATCCTATGATACTATGTTCTTTTCAAAAATGGGTCTTTTTTGTGCTGAAAAAAAGAATTAATCAACTTAATTATAATTAATAATTAACATACTTACAAATTACCTCTGTATGTATATACGAAGTTACCTATATTATATATTTGTAGCATTTCTAAGGGTCCTTTCAGGAGTTTTGTTATCGTTGTAAGCGTCCCATTGCTAAGACCCGCTTAGGCCAATTGTTGATGCAGCCTTTGTGTTTTCAGGCTTTATGCTCTGATCGGTAATTCTAAGGACTTTAGGGTATGAGTTTCTCAAAATCAATTTAGATATAAACTATAGATCTATTAAATTATACAACAATATCTTTACCTATACCAAAGTAAGTGATTATGATGCTTCCTTAACGACACGCAAAATTTAATAATACGTTAATTAATTAATTATTAATGAATAATCTTCATGAGTTATCTGTAAGAATCCCACTAATAAAAAACTAGGTTAAATCCTACGTTTACAAATAGGATATTTTCCATTCCAATAAATCCTTCCAGGAAACGGCAACTGCGCATGTAAAACTGCGTAGTCCAATTATATTATGTACTAGCTTTTAACCGCGGGTCCACTGGCAGTAATTAAATAAATATCGGGAATAAAAGAAGCTTATTCTCATTGATACTTCCAAGAATACAACGAATTTACAATTGTATGTTTTTTTTTTTTTTAAAGAGCGACTATCAGAGTTTCTTGCCGGTTCTTCTCTGTAGAAACTGTCTTCCGAACCGGTGGTAAATGTTTTGTAATACCATGACGATTCAAAAGTGTTACTTTATGTAGCCTAATTGAATAAAGATACTTATGACGATGACTTATGACTAATATATATAACAGTTCGTGATGATCGGATTGCTCCAGTAGTTTTTGCAAGCGTAATATACGTAGTATACTTTCACATTTATAATATTAACGATTTGTATCAATGCTAAGGGCCCTTGACAAGAGTTGTGATATCGTTATAAGCGTCAGTACTAAGATTCGCACAGGACAATTGTTGAGGAAGCTATTGTGATTCCCGGCTTTATGGAGCGGTCGAGATTTCTTAGGGCTTTGGGGCGAGGGAATTATTATAGAACCGTTTTTGGTTATCGCTTTCGATAGGATTTTGTATATTGAATGAGATCATTGACCAAATGATTATCTTCTATAATATGAAATGAGTCCCAAAATGTGTTGGTAAGCGCATAACTCGATGACAGCTGAACCGATTTAGATAATTCTTTTTTTATAATAATCCTGGATGTACAAGGATGGTTTTTAAGCAAAAAAATAGTAGACATAGGATATAAAGGGGTAGGATTAGGACAGCGTGAACGAAGTCACGTTGGGCCGGATAGTTTTTAATAGATTAAAAAAAAAAACATAATATACATAATTAGCACACCTATAACAGTACCAAAGAAAAAAACACTTAAATTAAAAATTTAGAAGGGAAACAATCAAAAATCTTTTCTGGGCAAACGGCGATTACTCAGTGATGTTCCGGGCTTGCACCCGGAACTGAGTTTCAGTAGTCGCCTTTTCCGAACTTTCCTATTTCACTATTTGTGATTTATGTTGATGGTAATATTTTATTATAATTCGCTTTTATTTTGTGATATTTAAATATAGAAGTAGCAGACTAATATGCTTAGTTCTGACTCGCGTTTGATGTTTGTTCAAGTGTTAGAAAATTTTCCTTATAAGTTCTAGAAGCTTCTCTTTTAGTACCTAATAAGGTAAGTTATTTAATAAAGTTACTACTACTGAAGTTACGTCATAAGGTATTGATTATAACATAATAATAGAGCAAGGTATACTACACTCCCTCGGTTGGACAAAGAGAAAGCCTTGCTGTACCTCATCTATTCATATCAATCATTATTAGTTGAATACTGTATGGGTCCTATAGTTTTCTCTCCTTCTAACGTTCGGACATTTCCTTTCAACATTTAATTTAATTTTGAATAGCTATGATAGCCTTGAGTGGATAAAACTTACTCTTACCATAATAAGGAGGTCTCATTCTGAACGTGATCAAGGTTTATATGAAAGTTAACGCGGAAGGAGTCCACGGAAACGAAATTCACGTTCTTAAGCCAATTGAATATAAATATCAGCTGTTAAAGGTGAAATTGAGTTTTATCGTCATTGTTGGAGACTTTTTATTTACTTATTACGCTCTTAGTACCAATATAAGTGTATTTTTTACTATCGAGATATTTGAATACTATTATTAATATTATACTTGAAATGTCAAAATGTATGACCATCAGGTCGTCATCGCTGTAGCGCTTGAACCACAGTAATCTAAATTAAACATCACAAGTTTAACAGCACTCCAGCGCTGTGGGATTCAATTTATCGCGCTATAATTGAATCTCCGTGTCCACAGTCCCGCCCTCTATTTTAAAGCGCCATCGACAATTATCGGTGTTTCAATGAACGACAGTTTAAACTCTAAATGACGTCACTTTTTGTCACGAATTGAAATAACGCTTTTTTATATTCTTAATGCATAGAAATGTTTTAAGGTTAGAAAGGGAGGAAAAACGGAACACTTACTTTAACTATATTTTTAAAGTTTACCTTTGTTTTATTATTGTATTATTATTTATTTTTTGTATAAAAAATCGTTTAATACTGTATTTCTTTTTAAAACTGATTGATTAAGCAGGCCGAAGAGTATTTAGTACAACGGTATAGTACATGTCAAACTAGTTCGTTGACGTGAAATTTTAAAATGCGTTCAATTTTCAACTTATGTTTTTGCATCATGAATATTGACGGAAAAATTAAAAAATATGTACTAAGTCTAAATAATGTTACCAGATAATTGAGATCTTTATAAAAATCCGACGCAAACATTTTTCTTAACACGTTACCAAAGAACTAAGAAGTACAAAGTTTATCACGATATAAAACAAACACGTCCAGTAAGTAGTTGGAGAGAAGACGCAATCCCACGAGCTGACTCTAATCCTTTTATGGGAGCCTGGTACTTTTGTACAGAGATTACACTTTAATAATAACTTCGCAAGGCTTACTGGACAAAATAGCGGGCCATTTCTTTTTGCTTTTATTTAGTTTTGTAGTACGAAGAACTAGATGTTAAATGAAATCATATTTTTTAAAGACGCAAGGATGTTGTTGACCAATGCATTCTTAACCTTAAAATCCTTTATATTTACCTCGAAAAAATATAATGCTTATACATTTTATAACTCAAAAGATACTATAAAATGGCACCGTTTACTGACTTTAGGCATAGAAAGAATGTTGATAAAATTTTCTAATTTTCATCTTTGATATATACCTTTTTCTAAGTCATTTCACATTATAAATGAACTTCGTGATTTATACAATTATTCTCTTACTCATTTAAAATTGAGTTTAATTGTAGGACGATTCGGTAGGTCCCAACAATTCGAGATAAATTCTAATGAAACCAATTAAATAAATATTTTGATACATCACCAAAATAAATAAAAAACCTACAATATTATAACAATATTTTGTCTTGTTATAAAAATTAATCCATCACGTTTAGAGCATCTACTTCAATTAAAAACATCATTTAAAAATGGATGTTATATCGTGTAAGTCAGCGATGGTTGCAAGAAAATAACCTGTCGAAACAGCTTCTCTATAATTGTTTTTTAACCGCATTCTACTTTACCGAGCTTTGAATAAACCGTCTAGTCATGTCAAGTTAACTTTTTAAATTACAAAAAAGGTTTTATGAAGATTAGTGAACCATATTTTTGATAATATAAACTTTTTGTGATTAAGAAATTTTTAACTTACTAACATTGAGGAATGCTTAAATTTTGAGCCCAAATTTGAGCTCTGTAATTTTACTTTTGCTCATCGTTTTTCCGTTTTTAGATATTTCTTGATATAAATACTCAAAATCTAAAAAAAAATCAATGAAGAAATAAGTTTTCGTTACCATATCTATACCGTGTCTAATTTAATTGTATGCCAAACTTCAAACAAATTCATCAGTATTAATCATAAGTCAATAGAAACAAAGACAAATATACATCTTCACAATCTTTTGCGTCTATTATACAAGAAGTATTTTCAATAATCACTTCTAAATGCAAGGCAAAAAATAATCTTTTTTGACTTTAATTACAGTGTTCAAAAGTAAAAAAATCCTCTACATTCCCCATGTTAAGTCTTTTAAAAACCCGCCTTTTGGAACCTTCTAGAACTTCTAATGGAGCCTTTAAATGAACCGTTGAACAGAGCTCAAGACGTTTGATGGACGGTTAATTAACGCTATGTGAGGAGGAAACTTGCATTCCCCAAATTACTGAATTCGGGCATGCTTTCAAGACGCCTTGTCTACTTCAATGTCAGAGATTTTCGATGAAGAGAGTTCCTTTCCGTTCAGTGAACTACAATAGTGTATTGCATATTAAAATAACTAATCAACTTAAAACTAAAACAAATTCTCTCGTCCTTAAGTTTTGTTTTATGTGATTTTTATTAAAACAATACAAATAAGGAAAACATAAAAAATTACTTTTTAGTGATAAGGCATTTATTCTTTTTTGTATATTTAGTCTATTACTAAACATACTAAATATATGAGTATATGATGCACAATTGACTCTGAAAATTTTTGTTTTGTTTCTAAAATTTAAAATGCGGATACTTCAAGGAACAATGCAAAGAATAAATGTTATTATCACTAATAGATTGAATAAGTTTCCCGATAATAAATTAACTAATATGTGTTAAAATTTGTAGTAATGAATGTGTTAATATACTTTCCTAGTCGATTGCATCGTGCTTGGAATACTGTTTTACGGTTATAACGATATTAATCCAATTTATTGTTTATTTTGGTGTGAAGCGCCATTTTGCAAGCCTGATCGTCCATAGATATCGGCCTGTCAGTTGAACTAAAGTGACAGCTGTCAACGAGGGTAATATTATTGTCGTAGTGTTACCCAAAATATTTGGCGATAACCGTAAATGTTGGAAATTTTACTATAAATAGTGACATTTTAAATTTGATCAAATAATATTATGTTGAATGCGTTTTTTATTTTTATTAGAAAATGCGGATGATCTTTTTAAGTCATAGATGACGTCACTGTTGTAATAATTATAATACTTCCATAATTGACAAATTATTGCAAAATATTGTGTCTGTGGCAAATGTCATTATTTGAATGTTTTGTCTCGCTCACACACTTGCCACCGCGGTTTTTAAAAGAAAAAGCAAGAGCGTCACTCTTAAAACAGAAAATTGTTGTATTGTATATGATAAATGTGTTAAATAAAATATAATAGTTAAAGTTCTACCGTGTCAAAGAAAAGTGATAGTATTCCATAACATAAATGTGTTAAATAAATATAATAGGTAAAGTTTGGTTTTTTACTATTGATATCGCATATCTTTAACTTCACGCAAAAAATACATATAACAATTGGCTAAAACGAGGCGTTTTTGAGCTAGTGAAATAGAGATTTCTTATGTCGTGGTTTGCGTTTAGAGTGTTAAGTGGAACGCACCTAAAATTAATTATGATAGCCACATTTATAAGGCTATATATTATGAGCTAACTGACTTAATGGTTAAAGCAGATATGGATAAGAGTTTACAGTGAGTCCGTGAATCTTTAGCATTATTATAATCCTCATCCGGTCTGAAGGGCACTGTGACCAGCGAAATTACTGGGCTAATTAGTCTTAATCTGACGACACAAAGTGGGGAGCGTCGGTGTAGTGCAGCCCTGCCCGGAGTTGGGCTTAATATGTAGCAAAGTTCCGGGTAGCACTGCATTGGCTATGGGCTAGCGTTTCTCTTACCATCAGGAGTGCGTCCAGCTCGTCTCCCCTCTTCATATTATAAAAAAAATCAAGATGGGAAACCAAGGGATATCATACGGTTTAAATTGGCCATACTTTTGAGGTCATTCCCGCACCGTAACAAAAACTATTCCATTATAGCCATATGGGAATTAACATTTATTAAATTAATTATAATACATAATTATCCATGCATAATTAATGCGTCCTCGGAATAAACATATTGTATTAGTTTGGGTTTCGGCTTAAAGCCAAAATGTGGTTGTATTTAGATAATTGTTAATATCATTAAATAGGTCATCGCGTTCTGGTTTCCCCTTCCTACCTATATTGAACCGCCATTTGTATTATATTCGTACACTCAACTTCAAAAGTTGATAAACAAATTCGTAATAACGAACAAAATATTATAATAATAAATTTTGTTACGTGAGGTAAAAATACTTTCATTGTTATTGGTATTATGAAAAGTCAAAAACATTTTGACATTTCATTGTTCATGAGATTTACAATACATAATATGATAATTAAAGATAATAACTCCAACACAAATTTAATTACATAACATATTCATGAAATATTAATTTCACTACAAATACCAATTTTCTTAAATAGGTAACTAAACGTTACTTAGAAATATCGTATCGTACTGCCAAGTGACGTAATCGGACACGCTTACAATAATAAACTAGTGACTTTCATGTGACGTCATTGTGCAGTCGCTAATCTTGGCGTTTTGTTTCTATTTATGACGTAATAATTATTCTCAAATGTCTAACTGCAAATAAATGATTATTTTTTTCACGCGTGCGAATACAAATACAATGAAACATTTTACATCGATATACATATAATATATATTTGCATAATATAATCTTAATTGTTTAATAGCTTCAGTGTCAATAATTAATTCATACGTCTATAATTATCATGTTGCGTTAATTAGGTTAGATTATAATTAGACATTACATAATGGGGAGGAGGTTCATTGAGGTCTTGTTTAAACTCAGACGCGTGTATTTCTATACTAGTATCTTTAACCGACTTTAAGAAAAGAGCTTTTAAGATGTCGGCCATCCACTCCAGAGCGGTCAGGCTGTGCGAGTGTTCATGGGCCTGATGACCACTTTCCATCAGGTGTTTCGCCTGCTTGTTTGTCCCCTATGTTAAGAAAAACCGATTTCGAAAAAGGAGGAGGTTTATCAAATCATAATGTATATTATGTTACGTATTAAATAATTATTCTATAATGTAGAAGTTCAAAAGTGCTAAGTAAAATAATAACTGCTTACTTGCTTGATTCGATAATACATAGGTAGAAAGATTGTTGCAGCATTTACTTCGTACAAAATTCAAAATTATAAAATTATTTCTAAGCACTTATCAAAAGTAGGTATTTCATTTTGTGAAGCAAATTTATTTTTTGCTTTTTAATTTATTTCGGTATTTTTGTTTAGTTTTTATATTAAACATTGTAAAATACAGACATTTTAAAAATAAAATCTCCATTTGTGATCTATTGTTTCGTGATACAAAAGGTAATTTGTAAAATGACGGCGATAAATTGCAAAAAAGCCTGTAAGCAATTACGTGGCATTAAAATCGTGGGTAGGATTAGCCATAGAATAATAACACCTAGAACTGAAATATGCTCACGTAAATTTAAGCCATTTCAAAGTAGACATTTTTGTCTACTTACATAGATCGTCTCCGCAGTGCATCGCATCAAAATTTGTATGTTTTTCATAAATTTAAAATATTCCATATGTATAGGGTGAATTTCTAATAGCAGCAACGTTATCGGTCGGCTAGTGTGCATGTCATTAAATATAAGAACGTGTTTTTGGTACTTACATATAAACATTTTGGCTTCATTTACGGCGGACCGATTATTAAGGGACTATCAGTCTATGCGTTATACGTCTATGGTATTAGCCGTTATGGCCGCCCGCGCCGGATCGGTCTCACTGAGCTGTATTGTAATGAAACAATATACCGCTTTGTTTCTTTAAGAACTTTTCAAACTTCGCTGTGAAGATAACAGGTGTATTTTCTGATATTAAATGAACTAGACTAAACGTTTGTGGCGTTTTGTAAGTTCTAGAATCTTCTAGAACTTACAAAGTCTTAGTTTGATAAAATATTACCCAACAAAGGGTATACAAGTTTGATATTAAAGTGGTATTCCAGATGAATTTTCTAATTTAAAATGTTAAATTTAGTATTAGGTAACTTTATAAAATTACTTAAATTACTTGAACTATGATTAAGAGTACAACCAAAATATACATATTATTAGAAGCCAAATAAGGCAACCATATTCATTGTGTACTAATATGGCCCATAAACCCGTCATAAGCCTGCTTAATTGAAAAGGCTGACGCACGGAAAACTATTACCTCGTAACATTCGCCATTATATCTAACACAAAGCTTCCTAAATCACCTGGATTACTACATACATTCATCTCTCTCCCGCTTGATAGTCTTGTCCTGCTTCATACGTTACATGTATAAGAGCGATTTAAGCCCGAAAATGACTGTTTATGGCTAGTGCTTAGATAGATCTGCTAAGCCAAAGTGAGCTCTAAGTGGTCGCGGTAAGAGCCCTCCAAATATCCAGGTGTAGAGAACGTTACTTGAAATGTGGGTCGTGTGAAGTGTTGCTAGGATTTGCTCAATGTTGCGGCAGCCTTTGTCTTGTGGTCATTTGTCCGTCTTTCATTATTAATTTAGTCGCAGGTGGGTGCGGTAACACCTCAGCTCAGCCATTCGTTTTTACGGACGAGTAAAAATGTAGTAAACTTTTTGCCTGTACATTTTTCGAGACTGACTTTTTGGTGGCGCGGTTTATTTATGTATAAGAAACTGTACGTTTGTAGTACCTTAAGTGAAATAAGGGGTTTGAATTAATAACACTATTTGATGTAAAAGTGCTACAATTGTATTTTCTTTAAAAATTGTAGACGAATATAAAGGTATATTAACACAATCAACATTATCAGTCATCTTGACACTCATATATTAAAAAAAGTCACTACTAAATTACAAAACGATCTTTAGCTTTATTCAAAATACAGGGAATACCAATTCAATCAACTTAATACTCTTATTATTGTCAAGATGTTTTTTAATGTACCTTATGGTTGAAACCCGAGAGCTACTAAAGACTATCAAAATGAGGAAAGTTGGATACCTAGGACACATCGTACGGCACGATAGGTACCAACTCCTCCAACTCATTATGATGGGGAAAGTAGAAGGGAGAAGACGCGCTGGTAGAAGGAAAAAATCGTGGTTGCGCAACATCCGGGAGTGGACTGGGATAGCCACCGTCAAGCACCTATTTCGGTTGGCTGGCGACAGACATAGATTCAAAGAGCTGATGGCAAACCTCCAGTAATGGAGTGCCACCTTAAGAAGAAGATGGTTGAAAATGTTAATATACTTTTATATAAAACACTAAATAAGGGGTATCAAATCGTTAGCGGGGTTTTTAGCTTTGCAATGCATTGACGGTGTCAATCGCTTACAATAAATTGAACCTCTTGTTAACCAAGCAGTGTAATAATGAATAATATTATATTTCAGTGTCGGAACAGGGCCCGCACGAGAAAAGGCTGCTGAACGCGTTGCTGGCGTCATACAACACGCTGGAGCGACCGGTCGCGAACGAGAGCGAACCGCTCGAGGTCAAATTCGGCCTGACACTACAGCAGATCATTGACGTGGTGAGCGCACACCTTTATGACTTTGAAATTAGAACTTATAATTCAGATTTTTTCTTTTTTTTGTAAAGTGCCATGATTGGACACGTAAAAACTATTTTGAAATTAATTATTGACGTATGTTGCAATATTTTACACTCAAAATTTTGATTAAAAAATTTGCATTGCACTTTACAAAAGCATTCATGGATATATTATGTGAAAACACGATGTAATTTTTATTTCCTATATATTATTATACAGTATATAATACGGAAGAAACATAACCTCTCTCCCATACAAAAATGCCTCAATGTAAAAAAATATAAACATTTGATACAAAACTTCACTCACAAAAACAACAAGGTATAAGTTTAATTAAATTAATTAGGCTTATAGAAAAATAACTTTATAAATGAGTTCTTGTATTGTAATTAAAATTGTTACGTTCTTCAACAATTTTGTACTTTCCCACTATTCACAATAAATTTGAAATCAAATTTGTATTAATTTAAATACAATTTAATAAATTCAAACGAAACAATTCTGATTAAAATTACGATTGGCTACGAAAACTTTATAGCAAGTAAATATGAGAAGAGTGAAAAACAAATATATGTATGACGAGTAAAGTGAAAAAAACACATTCATAATGAGTTAAATTAAAAAAAAAATCAAACACATAATGGTTGAAAAAAAAACATTTACGTACATAATAAATAAATAAAATAAAAAACACTTTATTGACACACACAAAGAAGTACACATACAAGGAATAGGCGGTCTTATTGCTACGAAGCGATATCTTCCAGGCTACCGGTAGTAGGCGAGTGTAATAATGAGTAAATTGTCAACAACATGATAGAGTAATAAAAACGTTTGTATATTTGTTGGCAACCGACAGCTGTGATAGTTTTCAGTTAGCGTGCAAACATGTCGAATTTCGTTTAACAAAATTCCCAGTTTGTAGATAGGTTTTTGAAATATGGGTTTTTATTTGCAATAGCTGTACACGAATGCAGTGGCAATCCTAATTTTTGGGAACACTGTCATCGGTGTTCTAGTTAGTTTTAATTGGTAACGGCGAGGATTTTGTGATTAAAATTACCTAAATTTTTTTAGGAGACTTACGGCCAAATACTCAAACGCAAATTAAATTAAAGCACGCGTTAAGACTCGTAATTTTGAGAAAATTGTATCGCGAAATCGGACTGTCAAACGTTTTAAGTTGTACTTAAATTTAAGTTGCGTTTCAGCAATTAATAAGTAGTAATTCATATGATTGTTATGATTGTTGTTGACTAATTGGAAAAAATATATTGTTGTCCATTTTGGCTACATTTTTCAAAGCAGTGCTGCCAATGTTAGCAAATTTACCCCTTATCGATGCTCCAGTGCGTGATGTTTTCAGAATTAACATACTACATTGCCAGTATTACTATCGGTATCCATGTGGACGATGTTGCCAGTTTTTAACTTTATTAGTTCTGGCATAATTACCTAGGTTTATAACATCATTACCTGGATATTGTTAACTTGTAATTAGCTTTGACAGTCAAAATAACTAAGAAATAAACTCATGAATCATGTAGAAAAACAAGAGATAGCTACATAGATATATCTAGTTCATTTGATGTCTGTTTAGCTAAAACGTTTTGACAATACAGAACCTAAAACAGAAAATGTTTTGCGTCTTTCAAACAATAAAATCATTAGACCATTTTCAACGATAGATAGATATGTTTTTAAAATAAAACTGTGTACAACTGTTTCCATACACGAATCGTAACGAATTGAAGTGTCTCAATGTGAAAGTGTAGTGTTGAGTGGGTGGGTACACGGAGGAATCTCGCAAAAGATTGTACTGGCACAGCCCCGAGCAAAGGAATTCCCTTTCAAAAGATTCAACTCCAACGGTTTTGACGCTCAAACATTCTGTGGCTGGTTTTTGCTTAATTAATAGACTTGGTTGAAAATGTTTTTGAATGTACGAATTTGGGATGGGTTTTTATGTTATTTGTTTCTTGATAAATGAGCTACAAAATATGGTATGCTTGTATTTAATTAGTTCGTTAAAATCTCGAAACTCTGAAATGTATTTTGGAGACGTAATACTATAGTTCTATGAAAGTATCAAGAAGGTCATATAATTGTTCTATTAATGCTATAAAAATAATGTTTTATTAAAAATATACATAACCTAGATCTAAATAAAGAAAAAAGATATCAAGCAAGAGGAAAAATCATTCGGTTCGTATGGAGGAAAATCATAAGTAAACGTCAATCTTATAAAGGGAAGAAGCAGGATTTCCGTAATCTTATCTTCTGTCTGTCTTGACGTAGATTTGACAGTTCCATACGCGCACAGACTATACATAACCTATCCAATAGGTATATTTCTGTCAAAGTTAAGCAGATTATACAAATTATATGTTATCTGTGTAAAACAAAACAAATACTTAAACATTTAGTGGTCTTTATTTAATAGGATTTTTTCAATTTGGCTAATTCATTATTGAATTATTTATTTATTAAAATACTGTAGAATATTGTTTTTCTTATGTCTTTCTAATACAATGTGGTAACACTTAAAAAAAATATGCTAAATTAAACTAATCTAACGTAAGTTGTCTCCAAGTACTCTGGTTAAATATTACGAAATAAATTAAGTTTTTCCATAGATAATATAAATACAAAATGGCGCCTATAAAATAGTTTTATGTTCTATAAGAGTTGGCGTTCAATATAACTACTAGTCCAGGGCTTGTAAACTAGGGTTCATGGTATCAATGTTCGTTCAGCTTAGAAGTATTACCCACCCACAACCCACATAAATTCACTTTACTCACGTGAGTAAAGTTTTAAAAAGTGAGAATATATTTGCCTAAACGTTGACCCCGGCATTTTTTAAGTAAATTTAAATTTTAATAAAAAGTTAATATTTAGAAAGATGTTGCCAAATTGGTCGATAAGCTCACAAGTTAGGAGCCTAGTATCATTTTTACACATACATATTATTATTGAACAAGTTTTCATGGCTCATACATTCCTTGAATGTTCTTTGACTATTGAAAGCTTAAGAACCGTTGGACCATGGATTCAGGATCGTAATATTACTTTGTATTTTAAGTGATATCATAAACTGATCAAACGAGGCAGTTAAATATTAAGCAGTAATTTTAATGACAGTTTAGATAGCTATTCTAGTAATCAGTAAAATTTTTCATTAATCTATCTATAGTATTAGGAAAATGTACAATCAGGGAATGTTTTTAGTTAAAGTATTAAGCCATAGTAATAAGACATATGTTTTTTTAATATTTTTATTATAAGACATAGTTATAAACAGGTAAAGTATCTGAAAACCTTATAATTTTGATAATAATGTAATATTTATAAGTACATATATAGCAAATAAGACACACACAATATAGGTTATATAAAAAATAACCTAAAAGTAATATTCATTGTGTTTCCCTTCCTTTCTTGCGTCGCCGTGCGTTCGTATTTCCAATAAAGGATGAGAAAAATCAAATCCTGACCACGAACGTCTGGCTAAACTTGGTAAGTGGTAGGTGGGGCAGCCGCCTTCCCCGCCCCGCCCTTGCAAACGGTAACTTAAATATAAATAAATTTCTAAATTTCACGCGCACTTTTTGATCTTCGAAGCACTATTTTTAAATCACGTTCCGCGCACTTTTGAAATAACGGTTACAGGCGGCGGCGGCGGCCAGAGGGCGCTGCTTGCGGCACTTGTCGCATGAAGAGTCGATGTTAAAATGTTGTAACGTCATCTCGCTAAGTCTAGATATGTGTAAGGCGAGACGCGAGCCGGCCCCCCCCCCTCCCCCAACCCCGCGCCCCCCCCTCCCCTCGCGCCTCGCTCGCCCCAGTGTACCCAGTGTTGATCAATTACTAGAACATTTACTGACTACGCCCTTTCTCTCTGTTTATGTTGACATCGTCTAACCAAATAGGACGAGAAGAATCAACTACTTATAACCAATATATGGCTGTCATTGGTAAGTGTGATAAAAGAGAAACTTAAATTATAACTCGATAAAATTTCTTTTTAATTTCTTTCTTCCCTTCATTTTGTTTCTGTCTCGTTATTTTGTCTGTCGTTTTGTTTCTTCTGTATTGAAAATTGCATTGCATTTCGGAGTATGCGGCAGTTTTTTATATTTATAATGGATTGTAGTGACTTCTCTAACGTTCAGTAGACTAGTGTAGCCCCTATCATGCATCCCGTCATTGTCATGCATTGATTAGTGTCCCGATACTTCTGACGTTGCCATTCAGCTCAGGTAAGTCGAAGATTCGATCATGCAAATATCAAATTACATCCTCAACGACTCATGCCATCCTGGTACGTTACGATTGAGTAACAGTATGAGTTACGAGCAAAATTTACGCTTCGAGCCATCTATGAGCTGCCGTGTAACCCGCAATGCATTAAACATTAAATTACATACATAAAATGATATAAATTATAAACATCATACATTCGCAATAGCTATTTCACGGGTCGCCGGTGTTTGGAGCAAATGTGTGATTCCGATTCAAATTAATGTATTGGTGACGAATGTTGAATGTAAATTGTGTAATGATTGTTTCAATTTGTTATATGACACTGTAAATTGATTCTGCACAACCCGAAGCCCTATTATTTTGTATGCTACAAATCGTAGGTATTGCATGGCCACGACAGATTGGGATACCATGGTTTGGGTCTGTTAAATCTTGATTTCTTATCTTATTCTTTAGTTTCGGCATTCCACCATCGATTCTGAATATCCGAGTGATGGGATAGTCACTGAGAAGTTGATAGCTTCCAGGGTTTTGCGCTCAAAGGAGATATAGGACCTTCAGTCTTATCTGACTCGCCCGATATAGCCTCAAAGAGCGCAGAATCCGACCATTCGTTTCTATTAGCAGTTAAATAATATTCCTAATGCAAGCGATAAAATGTTATTTTCGTTGGTTTCGTTTAATCCGATTACGTTTCGATTTCGACGCTTCAGTTCGTTTTATTTATTATTTGTTTGTAATTCAATTTCGCTAAAAGATAACACTAAATCGCTCAGCTGCGTACTTCTTTGTGGAGGACGTAGATGGTTTTAGAGATTGATGTTAAATTGTGACAAAAGAAGTACGTGGCTGTGTTTAAACGATTAAAATTTAGCATTTACCAATATGGCAGCTTAGAGACAATGAGTAGATCTCCCCAGATCCTGTATAAAAATCTTGAGGACGGTCAATACCTTTAGGCGTATGAAATGAATTCTTGTGTACTCGTTCAACATCGCATGGTCGATGCATGCTTGTGATTCGTGACGTTCTTACATTTTTTATTCTCTATTATAACCGTTGTGGAAGCTTCTAGACTCTTCTTTATTTTCTTAATTCAAACGCTTTTATTTACGTATTTAGTTTTCGTTTCAACCACTTCAAACGATTTTGGTTTCGCTTCTGTTTAATCTTAGCACGATATATTTTGAATACATTTATATTAGTTGATGGATAATGGTCAAATCAGCGAGGCTGAAAGTATTTTAGTAGAACGTTAATAGCAGCACATGTTTGCTTTTAAAGATTTCTAGCGGTAGTTCGATGGCAAAGTTGTGACAAAGTTTAGTAATAAAGAGGTCGAGAACACAGTTTGTTTTAGCTATAAGCCTTAAGTTATTGTTCCTAAGTATCTATATTTCAGCCTGTGTTGATCAGTTGGAGTTTGAAGGCAATTTTGCAATTGTTTCGCGTTTGAAAAGATACTGACTATATAAAAAGGGGCCGATATTTATAAGTTGTTTTCGGAACCAAGAATTTTTAAACTCATATTAAACTCGCAAACAAAACCTTTCCATATGTAATTTAAAAAGTTATATCATGTACTTACTGCAAGTTTTTCTAAGGGTCGATCGAGGGTTGAATTTTAATAGTGGTTCAGATAAATTGCCTTCTTTGTTTGCGAAGGCGTAATACTGCTATAAAATGTTACCAAGTTTTTGCTATTATAAAAAATATTGCGAAATTGCCTGCACATTTTATATTAAAGAATAATGAAGCTTCTCTATTTAAAACTTATGAAAACTTTTTAGAGGCCACGTATTTTTTATCTGTAACACCATTTCTAATGTCAAACAGCTAGAGCGTTATCTGTGGTAAATGTCAAAGATATCTGTCTCGTTTACTCAAATGTGTTTTGTACGCGTGTGACAGGAATGGAATGACTACAACCTAAGGTGGAATGACAGTGACTATGGCGGAGTTAAGGATTTGAGGATAACACCAAATAAATTGTGGAAGCCGGACGTTCTCATGTACAACAGGTAACGGAATGATGCATGCGTTTTATTTATTTTTAAAAATTAATTCTCTTACAGTTTTCTCGGCAATGGTAAATATTACCTAAGTTTATGATATTATGTCTATAATATATTATGTATAAGTATAAATACATACGAATTTAAATTAACATTTATTACTTCCACCAAATATCTATACTTTTAAGTTTTTTAAAAAACATTGAGATGAGAATTTCAATACAAAGTTGATAGCTGAAAAATTTATTTGTTATAAACAATTAACCAAGTGCGGGTAAAGTAATGAAATAAAGAATATCTTGACACTGTATCGCCCTAAAATCTTATCATTATACACAATGTACGGGCATTGTGTAAATTATGCAGCAATTTCGGTACTCACATTTATTTACATTATTTACATTATTTGTTTAAGTCATTATATCTCAGAAACGGTGGCTCGTAAGAAAAAGGTATTGAGACATTTTTTATAGATAAACTTATGATCTACAATTCTGTCTAAGGTTCTTTTATGATAAAACTTACCGTTTTGCTGAAAATCGCGAAAATCTATTTTTTTTACTTTTGACATTGAATAAAAAGTTTTCCTTACAGGGGAATGATGGGGAACTTCTAGATATTGTTTATAATTATATTTTGAACAATTTTACAGAAATTCAGCTTGTTGCGACTTTATGTAACTTCAAATGTCTAAATTGACCGGACTATAGATAGTATAAAGCACAGCGGATTTCTTCTGTATGTCAAATCTTAAACTACACAACCGATTTTCATGCAGTTTTTTTATCAGATAGAGCAATTCAAGAGGCAGGTTATGTGTATAATAAATATACTAGCAGTGCCCGGCGGTTTTACCCGCATTTACGCAAGTAATATACACATGTACCTTCATTAAGAATCACTATCTATTAAAAAAATCGCATCAAAATCCGCTGCTTAGTTTTAAAGATATAAGCATACATAGGGACAGATGGCAGATAGCGACTTTGTTTTATACTATATTGTATTGATGTATAAATGCGGTTATAGGTCGCGTCATTTATGTTTAGCGCTGGACGAGAATAGCTGCGCATCGGTAGAATCGCGCTCGTAATTGACGTAATGGTGCTCAAAGACAACACGACTGGGACAACCAATCAACGCTCGCGCACCCGACGATCACGCGCCTCGCGCGCCGCGCCGTTACCTCGATACCTTATTTTTGACTTCTGCGCAGGTTTCGTTCAGCGCTAAAGATTCGTGACGCGACCTATAAAACCGCGTCGTGGCTAGTTAATAATAAAAATACATAGTATTTCACAGCGAATAGCGTCGAGCAAATTTAATTCATACTTTGTAGTGATATTACACCGTATTAAAGGTCTGTGGTTTGCGATAAAATCCCCAATAGAAGTAAAAAGTACGCGGCACTGGACTTTATTACATTTTAACATTCAATGCTCTGTCCCGATAACAATTTCGTGAACGGTTTCACATTTTCGTAAATTTCTAACTTCTAGAAATTTCTCGAAGAAAAATTGTATGCGAATGCTTTATTCGTTCAGACGTCCCAGTAATTGAAGATGGAGGTTAATTTTATTGTGTTTTATAACGAAATTATAATAAAAATATAATAATATATAATTGTATTAATTAAATATATTAATATAATTAATGCTACACTTATTAATATATTTAGCCATCGTACCGTCCTTCATCGACCTAATCTAAAAAACTAACAAATCGAAATGTATTTACATTAACAACGTATAATAGAAAAAAAAACGATTCTTATAAATCTATAACAAATACATAATATGTATATTTATTTCCTTTCATATATTTTTAGTATGTATTTGAAAAGAAAATTCTATGTAATTTATCCGCTATCTTCTTGCCATACAACCTCTGCTTATCACAGGACTTAATGCTGTTGACTTTAAAACGTCCTAAAGTAATTATCATTATTAACTACAAAAACTCTAATCCCATTTAGTATATGCGAACTGAAATAAATTCACACATAATGCAAACAATAAATATATTAAGACATTAACAATAACATATATCAGCTAGGTAGCTTGGCATTTTTCCGAGATTTCAACCATTAAAATTAAAGTTATAATATACTTAGTTATAACTAAACTGGAGTATCGCCAACTGCGTATTATTCAATTATATGCTATTTATGAAGCTTCGAATTTGAGTAAAGTGCTTTTAAGCTAAACTTTGGGAGCTTAATTGAACTAAAAACTGCCACTTTTTAGGTCAAACTCACAGCTTAGCAAGTATTTCATAGAGAAATATTGTTCAAAGTGTCGCGCTAAGCGAAATGAGGCTTTATATTTTGCTTAAGAGACTTTATTAAATAGTTTAGAGTTAGAGTTTTAATATTATAAATGCGAAAGTAACTCTGTCTGTCTGTCTTTCCATCACGCTAAAACCACTACACCGATTAGAACGCAATTCGGTACAAAGATAGTCTTAAGCCTAGGAAATTTTTTATAATTTTACGCTTTCACGGCCAAACCGCTGAACTGATTGTAATTAAATTTGGTACAAAGATCGTCTAGAGTCTGACATAAAACATAGGCTACTTTTTAACTAGAAAAAAAGTGTTATAAGGAGGGAAGGGGGGGTCAAAGTTTATATGAAAGTCGACGCGGACGGAGCCTCGGGCAACAGCTAGTTTTCTATATATCGTCATCGACATCGTCGTCGTACAAAAGGTATCCTGTCAGAGATGTCATTGCATTTGTTCGACTCCGTTCACGATGTTCCTACCCTTTTTATGTAGTCGGGAAAACCTTATAGGATACCAATGGACCTCGGGGATAAACTATATATTAATGGTATGGTATACTTATAATAAATACGCCCAAAGTCCAAACATTTTAAAATATAAGAATTCAGAAACAAAAGCGAATAAGACTTTTATGTAGGCTTTCAGTAACGATGGCTACGAAAACTATTTTGTTCCGAACAGAAATATTAATTTCAGGCCAGTATTAAAGCTGGTTTTAGTATTGTATCTTTGAGACTCTTATGAAGAGTATGGCTTTAAGTTTCTCTTATCACTAGTAGAATACTGCAGTTTTACTTGCAGTCTTAGTTCTTGTCAATATCGGGATAAAATAAGTATTAAAATATTTTTAAAACAAGCTTGCTATGGACATCTTCAAACTCTTCGTCAGATCAGCTCCATGATATATTGACATATTATTGTACTGTCATCTAAGTTACGTAGGTATATCAAGTTTCAGCTCAATCGGTCTATGGAAGACATACACACCTACATACATACATACAAAAGTAAAGATATCTAGGTCTAATCTACCTGTTTGCCGAACTTCAGCCAAATCGATTGAAGTTTTTGCGTGAGCAATAAACGTACTTATATACATTTTCGCATTCATAATATTAGGATTAATTACAATTAATTGTTAATAACAATTTAATATTATAATTATAGGGAATATAAAGTCTAAAGAGAAAAAAGGTTACAGATAAGATAGGTCAGCGTGAACGAAGTCGCATAGTGCCAGTTAAATGAAAACAAAAAAAAAGGTTTTATTGAATATTTTTTCTCAATATTAGTTGCTTAATAATCAGTCTTTGAAAGTCTTATTAACAGCTTCAGTACAAATGATATGACAATACAAGTGAAACTCTATTAAGCTTTCGAAAATATAGGATCACTCTATCACACCGTAACTACAGCTAGGGTTTTCCGCAAATCTCTTCACAAACAATCTGTGAGGAAGATCCGCGGTGCGGTGTAACGGACGGCCGGCTGGCAGCGGCCCAAGACGCAACACGATTCGTGACATTCGCTCTTGTAATTTCACACATTGCTTATTTATTTACTCGTGAACTACTTGTGGAGATCCATTTTTAGGGTTCCGTGCAATTGAAAGAAAAAGAAGGAACCCTTATTAAATATTTTATTAGTTTTGATTATGACTGACTAGCGACTATCCTATCTTTGAAGTTGGATCAAACTGCAGACGGTGTTCAAATTTAATTTAAAATCGGTTCAGTAGTTTAGGAGTCAATTGCGACAGACATCGTAACACGTAATTTATATATTTTATTGTATTAAGATTTATGAAGGTAGTATAGTATCTGAGAAACTGTCTTACTGTTAAAAGGCATTAAGTAGGAATGTACGTTAAAATTATGCTTACTTTAATAAGTCTCAGAATTAGGAAAATTAAATATTATTATCGATTAATTATTTTTTATAAGCTGTTATTACAAAACTCAAAACTTAACCGCTTATCATTTACTAATGGATGAATATGTATGTTTATTTCCCGATTAGATTTCCAAACGTCAAAAAACCTTTTAAAATTTTATCGTTTCATGAAAATAAACATCTTTGAAATATTCTTAATAATTATTATTATCACTCCGAAGCTATTATCACTATAAAGACTTGATTAATTATTAACAATGATTTAAAAGTATAATTCAAAAGTCTTTTAAAATAAGGTAAATATTAACAAATTATTAAGATCACTTCACTTCAATGTTGCACTATAAAATCTTTTACATAGATAATTTTAAAATGTAAAAGCTTACCTTTATTTTAAGATTATAATTAATCCTCAAAACTAACCTATTTATTTCACAGCCTTGACAATTCAGTAGGAGGTCATACCGATTTACGATTGGTACTTGAAGGTCAATAACCCTTTGAAGGGCATCACATTCGTTAGACTAGCTTTGATTGTGTGGTTGTTTCTTTCTAACATAAGATTTGCCCTATAAAATGTAAATGTAAGAATATCTCACTCTCTCACTCATTTTGTATTAACTATCTCATTTCTAGAATTTGAAATACTTTAATTCGTTTTTATTTTCAAATTACTTTTTCTGTTTATGATTTAGATAAAATAATAAATTTGTTCATTTTATTTTATCAAATATATTGATAGTTTTTAAAACGCATTTTTAAATCTTTTATAATTTAATAATTTTATTCAAAAATAATATTCAATTAGAATGACATTAAACTGTCATTTAAAATCCAGCCAACAAAAATATTGCCAGCTACCAAGTAACAATCGTTTGCGTGAATTCGGACCTCCTACTAGTGTTGCCATTACGTACGGCACCACAGCCGCTGATTTGAATCACCACAGACATTGTTTCGCTTATCAGATCCGAAAATGGCGCCAATAGCCCTACATTATCTGTATAAGCGAAGGAATGACATTTAAACGTCTTTAATAAACGTATCATTAAATACTTTATTAACCGCAATAAACGTCCCAGATAAAACCTTAGCACTTAAATAGTTCTAGATTATTCTAACGCTATATTTTCATTGCTTGTAATAAAACGATTTTGTAAATATTTCTTTCTTTATAAGCTTATCCATATAAGCCTTTTGATGTCACCTAAACATTTATTTTTGAATACACCCAAATTGCTTTTGAAATAATACACAGGGCACAACGTAATGTCTGAATTTCTAAATTTATGTCACAATAAATCGAGACCCTTTGTACATTATATGAATTAAATGGTTTGCTATTGATTAAAAAATCTCTTGGGTAACGATTTAAAAGGGACCAGAGAGCCGAATTTACCTAATTTATTCATTGAGGATTCATTTACAGAGAATTGCTTTTTAGGCGGCGGGTGAAGTGTGCGACGAATTATTTTTAATACATTTTACATTTCTGAAATTCGTTTCGTCAGAAATCTCATTATTTACTCTTCTAGAAACAACTCATGGAAAATTTCCTTGTATGCATAAATGTTTTACCGTTGCTCAAAAAGCATAGTAAAATTCATAGAATTCAGTTAGAACGTTAACATTTTACATTAAAACAACGGTAACCAGATGCTAAAGTTTATCCGAAGTATATAGAATACATTAATTCACACAGATCCTTGTTCAGGTATGCTTACAGGCACCCGGAATGTTAATCAGTCTTATATAACATGCTGAATATATATGAACTACGCTCTTATAGAGATAGTAGTCAGTAATCAAGCCATTCCATCTGTTCAACGTTGTTGTCAATAGGTATAAGGAATGACAAATACATTCCCAGAACTTAGCAGACTGTAGTCAAATTGTCAGAATGTTGCCCACATTTTCAAGTAACGATTCAAGGTGTAAATGTAATTTTACTTGTATAGTGCTGATGAGGGTTTTGACGGGACGTACCAGACGAATGTGGTGGTCAGAAACAACGGCAGTTGCCTGTACGTGCCTCCGGGCATTTTCAAGAGCACATGCAAGATAGACATCACGTGGTTTCCTTTCGACGATCAACACTGTGACATGAAGTTCGGTAGCTGGACATACGATGGCAACCAGGTACTTGCCAGGCAGATTTATTTAGGTCTAGCGATGTTAATTGTATAGCTAGTGTGATAGGTTCTGATAGGTCAGATTGGGCTAGGCTTTTAGGTTTTAGTAAGGTTAGGATTCAATTATAATATCTCGTATGAAATTTAAATTTCATAAGGATCAAAATATTTGTCCTTATATCTGAAGAAAAAAAAAGTGATATGTAGTAAAAGTTAAATTGTTACGACAGCTTATTATAATTAGTTCAAAAATTTTGGAAATAAACTAGTCCTGACATTCAATGTTAATGTTGAGAGGAAACGCGGAAAGTATTTGTTAAAAAAGATGCGAAAGAAATATTTGCGTGTGTTGTTAAATATGAGTGCTTTCTCTTTGAAATTTCATGCATATAAAAATCTAATTAAAAAGCTCGGTACTGAAAATATTTAAAGCTTGTTATGTTACGTTTCGCTCTTCACCGTGTTTTGCTAGCCTCGGTTCAGTGATTTCAATGTAGGTACGTATTTGGCGTATTTTTTCTAGTACATTGAGTTTTACGCCTATTACGGTTCGTTCTAGAAATTTCATGAATACGAGGATTTAACGCTAGGGATAGATAAGGGAACCATGTGAGAAACCAGGATAATTGATATTATCCGGATTTTTATGTACTATTTTGCATGATGCAAAATGAATTCAAATGACGATCAAATTAACTATAATCAACCAATTGCCATACGGTTACGCGATGTTGTTGCGTAAAATTAAGCATATTATTTTCAAGGAAGCTTTATTTAGTTGTAGTTAGTTAGCGCTTTAATTATACCCAGATTGCTGACTTCATTTTACACTACGTGGTTGAGAATTCTTTGCGTTCCTGCTTTCGAATTGCTCAGCGTAATTCCGTATGGCATTTATTTGTAGGTATTGTAGTTAAGGAGGCATGGAATTGATATTATTATTGGTACTCTTGTCCTAGCATCTATGTATGGTTCTCACATTTCCCTATTATTTGAACACTGTGATATGACACAGGCATGATTGCATGTAGCTTGACAGATTTACTAAAATCTAGTGAATCTGTTACTGTAAGAAAAAAATTAGGAAAATTGTTACATAATTCTTACTATAACAGTTGGATCTGGTGCTCAAAGATGAATCAGGAGGTGATCTGTCGGACTTCATCACAAATGGAGAATGGTATCTAATAGGTAAGAATAAGGGATATTTTAGTTACCGTGTAAAAAGTGGCTTCAAGCTTAAAACACTATTTTACTATACTATTTTACTATAAAGCCATTTTATAAAGTGTTTTGTCAGAAGCTACGTTGGGTATATTTATATTATATTTACAGTGATAGCACGCATACTAAATGCGTAAGGAAGGAGAAAGAA
>JADANM010006098.1:1367933-1383692 GCA_026213755.1 Eurema hecabe
AATGGGGATATTGGAGAGTTGTGTTATATAGGAACGGCATTGAAGGAAACCTTTGAAGGAAACGGGGCAGCTAACAATGTGTTTGATTTCAGGAGTCACTATTCTTCTCTCGCTGACGGTGTTTCTCAACCTGGTTGCTGAGACACTGCCGCAAGTCTCCGACGCAATCCCCTTGTTAGGTACACTACCCACGCCTTACCACCGTCAGATATCCACCCCACCCCACCCCGCCCCACTCTCCCTACATTTATTTTTCACTCACCATTACGTATTTTACGTTCTCTTTCATTTTTAATTTTGTCTGATCTATCAATCATTTTCCTTCCATTTAAATGAAAAATTAAAATATATTTTAAAACATTACAAGGAGTAAAGCTATAATATATAAACGTATCAACAGTTACAATTTTCTATATCAATTTCAATGAAGTTAATTTTACGCTTCGCTTGTAAAAGTGTTACAAAGTATAAATATTATGTAGGACATTGTTGTTGACCTTTCCAAGTACAATGCTGCTTTTTATGTTCAATTAATTAATTATTTAATAACTATTAATTTTAAATCGTCCATTATTTTATGTTTGAGTAAATCTTGGAATCGATTTCGTGGTCCCTTCAAGTTTATTATTTTGTCTTTATTACAGTTAATGTTTTGATTTCTAATACGAATTTGTGTTTGTTGATTTTGTTATGAACAAGTTTGACATTGTCTTGATAACTACAAACCCGAACATTTAATATTTAATTTGCAAAGCAAGTTGTGCATGGCATGTGTTCTTTGATATTTATCTTGCAATTAAGACTTGGAGGTAAGTCACATGTTTTTCGTTTTCTTTCCATATATGTATTTAATGTAAATTCACTGTCGACGCGATCGATTCCAGGATATTTGTGTTGTGGTTTGGGTGCTATCTTTGTGTTATTTCAATATAGATACTTGGAGGGCAAACGGGGCTACGTTTCAACTGTCAATGTATCTAAACTTTGTCTAAAGATTATTATAAATATGAACTAAAAAATCCTCTTAAATAGTTTCTGCATGACTGTTTTTTGTTCTGTTTATGATTTTCTTGAGCTCCGAACCGACTCTGCACACATACAGGACCCGGGAAGCTTTCCAGAATTAAATTCCAGAGGCGTTAAGGGGGGACGATACATGTCGTAGATATTATTTGTCACCGATGATTTGATCTTTGCAGGTGTAACAATTCTCCTGTCGCAAACTGTTTTCTCTCTATTGGTGGGACACGTCATCACTAAAACGTCAGAGGCGATCCCCCTAATAGGTGAGAAGCGGGTGTTTGCTGTAAAAAATAAGCTAAACAAAATTATGATTTCTTCTAAAACTCCTTCTAAATTGACGTGCCGAATGGGTTGAGAGGAAATTGGCTTTCAAAAATTTCGCTTAATTTTACAACAAAGAAAAATTTCCTTTGCCCATTTGCGTAACATTTAAAGATTAAATAGAGAGCAATATTTTGCTTGATTTATTAAGAGCGGAATTGTATTGTTTAAATCTCCTTTTTAATTATAATAGCTCCAGTCTCTAAACTGTTCTATGCTTGAGACTGCTAAATTGTGCACCAATCGAGCTAAATAGCTACTGATCTTCTTAGCCAAGTTATTTTAAGTAACATCTTCTTGTAATGTGTTAAAATAATCTTACTCATTACCACTCCATTCTTGACCATTCATAGAATTAACTGTAACTTCAATCTCTTCATCTCTCTTTCCTTTATCAGTATCGAGTAGATTTACTCCGGTGACTACTGATGTCAGATAACAATGAGCATGTTTATAATTAAAACGATGAATTAAAAGCACAACTCTCCTAATTAAAACTTGTGATAATGAGCCTAAAATATGCAGGAATGGTTTTGCTTGTAGATATCTAAAACTGGTTGAAATTAAATAGCGGTCGGTTAAACTCGGCTAAGTGAATGCGGGTAGAGGGCCCAGCCTCCAAGTATCTCGTCTCGACGGCTTCCAACACATCCAGTCTGTGGTCCATATAAATAAGTACATTTAACTATAGAGCATTGGCACAGGAAACTACACAAATTTGAGCAACTTTATGTTTCGTTACGTTACCTTACGATATTTTACGATACGATAAGTTGAGTTAAAATTATTTGTTTTGCGCTTAAGAAGATATATCACGTGTATGTTATTTTACTAAAAGCATAATTTATAGGAAACTAAATTTATGTACGGTTCCTTTGTCAATCCTTTACCTTGTAGCTTAGTTTTTAAGTTTTTGTTTTTAGTTTTTATTAGAGCTTTGATATTAGGTGTTTTAATACCAAATTGGTCTTAGATGTTTTTTATACTTTTTACGTACGTCTAAGGCCTGTTGTACTAAAGCAATTTAAAATTACTCCGTCTAAAGGAATGCTGACGTAATATCCTTCAAGTATGTGTATAAAAGAGTCCTTTAACGTCTAATTACTTTCTGTAGGAGCATGTTGAGTTTTTGCATGGCGTTTAACGTTGATATGATATAGAAAAATGTCATAAAAGTACATAAAATAAAATTTTCTGTGCGACATAAAATGAAACGTTTTCTTTTCTTTGTAGTTTATTTTTTCCATAGACTATAGTTACTGAAAATATTTTATGCAAGTAATAAATTGAAGAATTGTTCGCATTAAAGTAGTGTTCAAATTTTAAAGGTTTTTTGTGGATTGTTTTTGCGAATATTAAAGTATGTTTTAAAATGGCAGGAACTTACTTCAACTGCATCATGTTCATGGTGGCGTCGTCAGTAGTTCTGACGGTGGTGGTACTTAACTACCATCATCGAACGGCGGATATACATGAAATGCCGCAATGGGTGAGGAAACCGTCCAAATATTTCCTTTTAAGTTGATGTAGATACATTGTTTTTTTATTGTTTGAATATTTCAATATAATAAGATACCTTTTGAATATATCGTTACTAGTTCTAAATAATAATATAAAATCGATCATAAGTAACTACCTAAGCACCATTTGCTTTTATTGATGGTTTAATTTCTGAACTAATATCGAAATATAAGTATCCAGTCTTGTAGTCTTTGGTACTTTCCCCCCCTTTATAGTAGAGAAATGAACTCATAGGAGGGCTAAGTCAGATTACTACCGACTAAAACCAGCTGTGTTTCTTCTTATCGTAGTAGCCATATCCATAAAGTAGTGGGTTTAGCGAGAAGTAGTAACAACTATCCATAGACACATTCACAAAAACTTCCATTTATATCAATCTCAATGCTCTCTATTACTCCAAAACAGATTAAAACAGTGTTCCTACAATGGTTGCCATGGATACTGCGCATGTCACGGCCAGGCAAGAAGATCACCAGGAAGACGATAATGATGAACAACAGGATGCGAGAGCTGGAACTGAAGGAGCGGTCTTCTAAATCACTGCTGGCGAATGTGCTGGATATAGATGACGACTTCCGACACGTGCCGCCGCCGCCCAATAGTACTGCGTCTACTGGGAACTTGGGACCGGGGTAACTGATTTGTTTTTGATTTAGATTTAAATTTTGAAGCGTAGAGAGGTTTTCACGAGCAGTCTTATGTCTTAACAAAGAATATCCATTTTAAGTTAAGTTAGTAGTAATAGATTGGTACAGGAGAATAGGAGCTTTCAATGATGTTGGACCTCATTGTTTTCTGTCAATATAAATGTTATGCATGAGATTAATGGGAGGTTTAATAACTAAGGAATATATAAATCTTACGACTTCAATATATTATTTAAATATTTTAATTCTTAGGTGAAATAAACTAAGTTAGAAGGTTTCAAACAAAATTTAATAATGTTCCTAACTGTAAATGAATGCTATAATTAAATAGAAATATTAGGCAAACCATCCTAAGCCTCGATCACAGACAAACGCGTAACGTCGCCGCGATGTCCAACTGCTCTGTTTTTGTTAACAGCTGTTCAATATTCAGAACGGACTTCCGGCGCTCGTTCGTGCGGCCCTCCACCATGGAGGACGTGGGCGCGCTCGGCCACCACCGCGAGCTGCACCTCATCCTGCGCGAGCTGCAGTTCATCACCGCGCGCATGAAGAAGGCGGACGAGGAGGCCGAGCTCATCAGCGACTGGAAGTTCGCGGCGATGGTTGTGGACAGGTCAGGGTTGTAGTTTGTTCGAGCTGTAGAGGATCGCTAATAACTATCACAATATCGTCCACAGAAACTTAATGTGTCCATATAGAACTGAGGTTCAGATTGTATTAACAAGTTAGTTCCCTTTAAAGGAGTTTTTTTTTTATTCTTCATCTGTCCAATCATCTCTTCTATAATGAATTAGGGCAAAACAAATACATTTTGAATGAAATCGCTCGCATAGAATCAAATAAACAAATAAATAAAAATCCTGATACCCCCGAAGACATACGTCCAAAATTTCAATATAGTCAGCCCAGTAGCCTTTTGTGTGAAAGCGTAGCAAATATCCCTACTTTTACATTTATAATATTAGTAAGAATGTGTACTAATGACGAATTTATTTGCAGATTCTGTCTGTTCGTGTTCACGTTATTTACGATAATAGCGACGGTGGCCGTGCTGCTGTCGGCGCCGCACATCATCGTGCAGTGAGCACAGAGAGAACTAGTCTTAGCGCTAACTCTAAGAGCTTTTTACGAGCACGAGTCTTAACACGGTCGTTCCACTATCTACGTACGGGTTATATGACTTCTATGTCATCTCTTCATATTCGGCGTCTCCATTTCAGAAGGTCGTGTCTAGTTAGCACGAGACTTCTCCATGTCTGAGCGGCTACTCCGAATGCAATCGTCGTCGATATCGAAAGTTTTTGATACTGCTAACCGAGCTACGAGACTAAATATACTCTAATGAAGAATCGGATCGCACATCAGTTTATCGGAATGTAATCGAAACAGAAACAAAAAAGTGATTATATCAATTCGAAGTTGCTCGAAAACTGTATCGATAATAATAAAAATCGACATCGATTGTGTTCAGAGTAGAGCTTCTGCCTGTCATGAATTAGCGGAAACATTTCTGTCATACGATGAAGGCCGTGATAAGACCGTGCTCGTTAAAGGCACCTAATTATACTGTACAATACTATTCTCAGATACGTGGTATATACGCACACGTCTCCTTCAGTCGAAAGACGGTAAATATTATATAGCGGAGTTAAGGACGGCATTATTATAAATCGATTGTGATGTTGACTAGGAATTAATGCAGATTAATGTTGACACGATTTGTTATATAAATATATTTCTGACGGTGTAGCGCGACCCGACCGCCGCCGGTTTTGTACGTTTCGTTTAAGGAAATAGGAATTGCATATTGTTACTCGATTTACATCGTAATTTGTATCGCGCGATCGGTAGAACTATTCCTAATTAATTATTGGAACTTTATGGGAATCACGAATCAATGTTAGTAAATTTGGGAACATTGACGATGACATTACCTTAGATTAGTGATGTACATAAGCTAATCGAAATAATATTGTTTAGACGGTAGACGACGTAGGATGCGCTATAGACGATTTAATGCGGGTCGAAGTTACTCCTAGTCTCTGAAACCGGTCATTAGCGAAGGACCCCGCGATGCCGGCTAGCATTAGTTTAACGTTTAAAACTTGGAATTGTGCGTGAAATTGAGATTTATCGACTATTACGATAGTTCAGACGAAAGTAGTTGCTATCGACAGTGAAATATCCCCGAGTAGTACCGCTTAGATGAAATAAACGCTTGAATCACGATCGACATAAATATTATAAAGATTTGGAGCTCTTCGGCGCAGCGGTCTCGCCTGAGAAGCCGCATTAGCATATTGTAGACATAGTTACGAGTATCGTATTGTATAATGATAATACATTTATTCACATCTTTATCAATGTCCGTTCCTCGATTTCGCTCTTTTAGATGTCGTGATAGACTAGTCGTCGTGTCCCTCTTTAGATAACGATCATTTAATTACATTATAAGGATGCTCACTAATTAGTGAAATAAATAGAACAAAATTAACTCGTTTCGATGTGTTCTTTAATATGAGTGAGTCTATAACGTTCGTCGGAGTTGTAGTTCTGTTGCATGTTTTGCCGTAGATAGATAATTTTAAGTTGATGGTGTTGAGAGTTTAATTGTATCTTCATTAGACATTGTAATTTCATTAAAACATACCGTTGGTGCTGAAACTATATCAAGATTACTTATTTCTTCTATATTATCTTCTTCTTTGTTATGATTTTCATATTTCTACGTTGTTATCGATTATATCACACAATTTTAAGGAGAACGTTAAAAAGGTACGATGAATAGATTAGTGCCAAATTTTAGGACTAATAAAATATCGTTTAAGTTTGTTCATAGGTGATTAAATAAATCGTAAAGTTGAGAGATTTATTGTAAAAATAATTTAAAAGAACGAAACAGTGTCTTTATTAATATAATTTAAAGTTAATGTTGAGAGACATTGGGCCGCGTCAATCGGCGAACCAGCCAATTTTAAAAACTTAGTGTTATCAATTTTAACGTGAGGTTGTGAAACTATAATTAAGCCATTGACGGCGATCCAATGTTCGATAAAATGTAAAATATAAATCGAGTAGAATTGATCTACGGTAAAAGAATTAAATTTAGTGATGTTAAATAGCCTGCCTAGGACCGGCTTGGACTAAACGAGAAATATAAAATTCATCTGCAGTTTGTTTTACGCATTTTTATTGTACATAACGTCACACGCTTATTAGTTGTTCTGCAAACGATAACTTGTAATACCGAGTAACTACTGGACTTATTAGTTAGGTATTTCATAAGAGGTTAGAACTCTTAAATTAAGGAAATGAAGCTGCCATATAATAATTTTAATAACGCGCGCATCAGTCACATAGATAGGAACTAATAATAATTGTAAAACAGATAGTTCTCAGTTTCATTTTTTATATATTTGGCCGAAAGCGTTTTCTTCTTCGATTGGCAGTACACTTTGATAACTTATCATAGACAAGAAACAGGTCCTTCTAGAACAGCCTTACATCATCTGTGACATCTGTCATTCTGACGTTTGACATTTAAACTTGCCACAGATAAAACTTCATTGCCATATTACTTTATTCTTGGTAAAGATAATTAATTATAAATACAGATGTTATCAAAGTGTATTGTTAGTCGAAGGTTTTCTCAATAATTTGCTTCTTCACTCTCCACATTTACAATTTTGGACCAAAAACAGTTAATTCGTTTGAACATAGCACGTTTGCACACCGGAACTTAATGCTTTAAACTCGAAACAGGTATTTTGGACTCGTGTTTTCTATTCTGAATTTCTATATTATAATCTAAGATATGAAGCAGTTTTATCCGATTCCTATTCACTGCGTCCTGAATCACTTAAATTTTTACGTTTTTTTTTTCAATTGCAATGTTGTTCTATTGACTCACAAGATACACCTATCTCTTTCGTCAATTATTCAACTGAGAAGAACAGACTGCATTCTCTCAGTCTGGTTTTATTTTGTCAAATGACGTCATCATTCAGTTGATATTAAATTCACGTTAAATAGAATGAGTTACAGTCAAAGGATCAACATTATTGGATGTTTTTTTGTTGATAAATTAAAGGATTTATTGAAATATTCTGTTTGACATTCCTAGCGACATTCGCCCTATATAAATAATATTAAATGAAGCTATTTTGATAATCGTACTTGTACCTCTGAATAAAATCACTCGCTTTGTCTAAGATATAGTGCTACAAACAAAACAAATATCTGCCTTCCTTTTCTAATTGGCTCTGTCACGCTTCTCTCATTTTGAACTTTATTTCTAAGTAACTAAGGCATCATTTGAAACAGCACGTCTCATAACTTATATTGTGTTCCTGTACTAACCATAGATGACTTAAAAAATAAATTTAAATACGACTGCAGGTAAGATAAACAGAATAATGTAAGTGTAAAGCCCCTATGGAGGTTTTTTATAATAGATGACACATTAAAGATGAAAAAAATAAATTTGTAAAAAAAATATTTAATTACAACGGGTAAAACGATTATTCGTTAAATTCGATTATCGTAAGTAGAAATCGATTTGTATTAAAATAAAATTAAAGCAATCTGATTTATAAATATGTGTTTTATTTCTAGAAACTACCCAAGGTTAAGATGTGTAGTATTAAGACGAATCTACTGATGGAAAAATAATTAAAAACGAGACATCGATTTCACACTTTCTATCAATTCTATAGTTAATTGTACACCAAGACAAATTTCAAAGATAAGGAATATCACGTATACAAGTATAGCTGTTATATTTTAGAATACATCTTAAAATAATGAAAATTTTATAAAAGGGGGTTAAAGTTTATATGAAAGTCAACAAAGGCAACAGCTAGTTTAATATGTAATAAAATGTCATTGACAAACACATACATAACTCATAGACTAAGATCTGTGTCTTAAGGAATTTATTTATTACCTAATCCAATTAAAGATACGAATTTATTTGCCTAGAGTCAAATATTAATAACTCTTTGTTTATAGCTAACTAAAAAGAAGGTATTTATTAAATTCTTTATATAGTAGTGTGCTTTCATATACGTATAAGTTTACAATTACACACATACATTACATACAATACACAAACATTAACTCATACTAATAAGACTGATATCTATGTATATGTAATTTGACCAACGCATACACATTCTTTTAAAGCCTCAGCTGTAGTATTTTTAAATATGCATACATTAACAACGCACACATACAATTAACTGCTACCAATACGACTATATCACCAACACACATTTTTAAAGTCTTTTTAAAGTATACGTTAATAACCCACACGAACACAAACAATTAACTATAGATACCTATATCTACAAGACACATACACAAACCCGAAGTTCATTCATGAACGTAGGTACAATTGTTAACAATCTTATCAGGGACCCGGTAATCGATCGAGCGAGCCCGCCCGGGACCGCCAATGGGGAGCAGCGAGCGATGTCTCTACGCTTATGTATTAGAAATAAAATACTCCATAGTACGGAGTATTTTTCTTTAGATAAAAACACGAAACACAACTAGTATTATAAGTATACAGAAAATCTAAACTTCGCTACACCTACTAATATATCTTTAATTTAAATAATTCTGTCCGATTTACTTTTGTTATTTACTTTTTACTCTCTACTAAATATGGGTTGCCTGGAAGAGATCACTCTTAAGTGATAAGGTCGCATGTTACTTATATTATATGAAAACTAATTTTAAGTAGGTACATTGTAACAAAGTGTGAATAAAAAAATGAAATAAATCGCGCTTTTATAGTCTTAAGTTTAAGTATGTTTAAATCTTTAAAACCAAGCAACGGATTTTGATGCGGTTTTTTCATCAGATAGAGTAGCAGGCAAAACCGCGAGGCACAGCTAGTATTATCATAAAGGAAAATTATTTCTTATGTTTAAAAATTACGCTAGCCTCCTGCTCAGTTGACTGCTAACATTAAAATAAATATAAAAAGAACTACAAAACATTAGAGAATCACACTTTAAAGTTTTTTATGAGCTATTTGCTAAGCTTTAAAAGCTAAGAGACACAAAAATCCAACATCACAATTCGATACGAAGTCTGCTAGCTCAAAAGCCGAGCGCCGGAATCAATTTTCATCGGTCTAGCATAATGAAGGCGATACGTTTAGCAAACAGTACAGTC
This sequence comes from Eurema hecabe, assembly GCA_026213755.1. NCBI lineage: Eukaryota > Metazoa > Arthropoda > Insecta > Lepidoptera > Pieridae > Terias > Terias hecabe. The sequence goes on from JADANM010006098.1 coordinate 1,377,632, forward strand.
AACTGCAAAAGTTGATTAACATAGACGGTTAAAAAAAATCATTATGAAAGATTTACATTTAAGAATAAAAATACGCATTTAACAAGACGTACTTATTATTTAAATACGTGTTTAAATTTTATTATAGGTTTAAATGTACGACTGATTTAATTATTCCATTGCCATGATGAAAAAAGGTTTTTAGTTATTTCTAAATGTAGTTCTATCAAGGAGTTACAATGCGATCGTGTTATATTGTCCTAAAATATTTCATTGGTTGAATTGCTGCTCCTATATTCATAAGCAGCTAACGATAATATTGTAGTCAAACCAACTACACTTATTAACGCAATCCTTTGCTATAATACAATTAAAAGATGTAACTATGTTCATCAAGTTTTGTAATAAACTGTACGTAAAGCGATGGCGACCGATGTGCAATATACGTAAGGAATTGTTCCCGCATTTACATATAGTTTGCATGATAGTGTTTTTACAAATGGTAGGCGTTTTGCAGTCGTTAGGGTATAGTTACTATATATTTTGAAGGAGGTAAAATCATACCTTAAGGCTAAATTCGATCGATCTGAAATGCTAAAATAATCGCACAAATAACCAGTGTCAAAAATGGCATCTCACTGAAGATGAAATAACATTTATTGTCTATGTCAGTATTCCTTTACTTATTCCCTTTCTTAAAAGCTGGCAACACATGCGTGAGGCACTGTAACTCGAACCTCTTACTCAGTAGCCATGAAAAGTCCTGGTAGGAACATGATAGGCAGAAAAAGCCCATTAGACCATCGTCTTGTAGTTGACTTAAGGAAAGGTATTTAAAAAAATAATAAAAAATAAAAATAAAATTTCGGAACCTCAAATAAATGGATGCAATGAGATTTTTATTTGACTTTAAAAGGCAAGGATTTGGGAATGTTTTGTAACTTAAAAGGGAGAAGGAAATTACTTTCTATATAAATATGACTGAATGTTATTGAATATAAAAATACTTTATCCCTTACATCAATCAATCATCGTCTATAAATTTTATATCGCTTCTAAAAAGCGTTCAAAGTGAAAATTGATTCCTCCATAAGTCCGCGGACCGTTTACTCATAAATTCATTCTATCATAAAAGAGATCGTCTCATACATCCATCGCGAACTCATTCCGTGGTTTTTCTATGACTTTTTATTGATAAATCGCACATCGTATGTTACTAAGATATTACGAACCATTTTCGCAAATTCAATTGATACGAAATTTATAGTGGAAAGGTTATTTCGTATTCGATTTCTACGTAGCTTTTGCTAGGGTTTTATTTATATGTTCAGTGGTAAAGGGATTTAAAAAAAAATATGTTTGTATAATGTACCATCTATTGCGAGGTGGCATGTTTCTTTGTAGCATAGAGTTAACATTAGTGTGTCCAGTGCGTAACAATTAACGTGCTGTTGGATCCGTAATGCTGGATAAAAAATACTTATAAGCGTAAGAAAAAGAGTGTCATGACGGCTTCAAGTTAACGCAAGTACCACACAACCTTTGTGTGTTCAACTAGATATCAAGATAATGTATTAATTACTTAAACATTATTTTCTTAAGTAAATACTAGCTGCATTGCAATATCCTGAAGAATACAAATGAAAATTACAAATTTTTGTTTCAAGGTTGGTTATCGAACCCACAACCTTGTCTCAGAAGGCAATAGTTTTATCGCTGCAGTAAGTAGGTATCACAGCAGTAAGTAGGTAGTCGTGAAGGTCATCAATGTTATTAAAAGCTTAGTCCAGCAGGACAATCTTTTACGAATCATATTCCTAGTGATAAACACGTAGAATCACGGACAAGATCATAACGGTTTGACAACAGTTGCTGGCAGGCCGCCATGTAACAACAGTACTGGTATTTAACACGTGCTACAAACTCTCTCTGTGCCAACTGAATCGCGCGTGTAATATAAAACCATATTTCTATTTGTACTTTGTACCGTTGAAAGTTTCTGTGTTCCTTTTTTAAGGCGGGATTCTAAAGTTAGCGCGTCACCTCATAGTAAAGAAGTGGTCATACAAGTATGCCATCGACCTTTTCAGGATAAAAATAATCAATTAATTGAATCAGATTTTTCACTTAAGCGAAAAGGAAAAATTACTTCAATTATGACGAAAATTTATGAAAAAAATATTTTTTTTTTGGTTAAAAGTATTATTATTTTATAGATGTTTCGTCTCGCGGTTTCATCCGACTAATATCATTTTTAAATATCACATTGGATCCATATTTAAAGACTTATACGAACTAATAGCTCTGAAATTACAATCATTTATGTAATATATAATCTTCAAAACATAACATTAAAGCTTAATAACATCACCGAAACCAGCTGCTAAAACAACTTTTCTAGCAAGGAATTTTCTAGTGAATTTTAACTAGAATTTTTGCTTCCACAACCCAGGCATCAGATTTGATACCATATTCCATCGAAGTCTATGAATAATGTAGGACACGTTTCCAAGGTCCCATCTTGTAAATTGGGTTAACATACAAAGTTTTAAACGTACCTCAAATGTCACTTGAATGAAACATGGGTTGTTCGCTTGGAATATGTGATTGATAAGCGGTTGGTGGAAAATTACTTTTTGAACTAATCATATCATGACATTGTTGGTACAGCTCGTTCGTGATGAGACGTGAATTAAACTAAGTTTTTGTAGTATCTTGTTTGTACGCTTTATATTTGTTTTTGGATATATTTTTTCTCTGTGGTTTTAAAGTACCACTGCAGACAGTAGTCTTTTTTAATAACGGATGTGTAAGCATTGTGTAACTATATGTAATATTTCTTTAATAGTTCATTCAACGTCTCAGCAATAAAATTAGAATTGTTTTATTAATATATAATATGGATGGATAAATTAAACATGACCATGATCTGGTTCTTGGAATTATGTTGTTGGACAGCGTTAATTGGGAAGATTAATTATAGGTCTGTAGTTTCTTTTTGTAGCGAGGGAATCCTCACAGACTACACGTGGACCTTGGGAAATGACGTTTTATCATAGGCACCTTTCTTTTACCAATTGTTAATGCCAGTCCTATCTAATTTGGACAGCTCTGCTATAGGTAGAGATTATAGGATCGTCTGTTAAAGCCGTTCAACAATGTCGCCTCAGTATACCTGCGGTCTGTGTGTCTGATATTGTAACCGCAACGCTTCCACGTTGGTTTTAATTAAGCCCTATGATTGCAGGTTACGTCACGGCCACCTTCACTATAGATTTGACTAAAAGTTATGTACGTGGTATCTTATGTATACTACACATGTAGAAGTCAAAGTCTAATGTATAATTATTCAACTAGGCTTCAGAATCAGAAGAACTGGAAAAATCTCTGATAGTAGTATATAGACACGACTATTTAGGAAGAATGAGAAAAGAAAGATGATTTAACAGAATATCTGAAATGGACCTAGCCTACCTTTAACCTTATACATACCTACACCATATGTTCTCTAAGAGAACATTTTCGTATTGTACAGAAATAATTATAAATATCTGTTCAGCTGTTATTTAGTTATAGACTTTTTTTAAGAAAGAAATATTTTCGAGACTGAATTTTTATTTAAAGCCAAAGTTGGTCTTGTTTTGGATCTGTCGCGTGCAATTGTAGAAAATATGAAACTTTATTTCAAAGTATAATATATTAGCGTTCGTATGAAGTTTTAGTTGCGAATAAAGTGAATCCTTGTCGATGAAATATGGTTTCCGTAAACATGTCTGTGGCTTATAAGAGACATTTAAAAATGGTTTGAATAAAAGATAAGATGGATCCAGTAGTAGCTTTGTATGTTTAACTTGGAGTAAGACTAATCAATTTAATTCTAGAATTTTCTATATATTTAGGATTTCGAACGACGGGCAGTGAGCAGGAGGTTCGCTTGATATTACTAACTAAACAGTGACCATCTCAACACGACTTTGGCTACTGTTAAAAAATACCCACAAAATAACTACTTGAAATCTTAATACTTTTAAGCCATAAACTATAACTGTATCGAATATCTTCAAAATTGGTTCCTTAGCTTAGGCGTTACACTAGAACAGTGGATACAGATAGACAGACAGTTACTCCCCTTATATACTAAGATTATTTAAAAACTCAAGACAGCTAATTTTTAGGAAACTATTGTTATTTCTAAAACACTATTTTCTGTAAAATCTATTTTACACTACCTTCATGCACATGAGCCAGTTGAAAATATGATATTGGAAAATAAATTCAAGTAGCCAGCCGAGGACCATGAAAAATGGTTTCCGCACGAAGCTTCGCGGTGTAAAAGTGATTCAACATTTTGTACCTCGAATTTTAAGGTATCCTTAAGTGTTTCTTAGTTTGGTTCATAAAAATTGCCTCTTATGTATAGGGACTTAATATCACTACTTAGTATAGAACAAAGTTGCTTTCTCCGTCCCTATTTTCCTTTCGCTTAAAAATCTTTAAAACTACGCAGCTGATTCTCATGCGGTTTATCAATAGGTAGAGTGATTCAAGATGAAGGTTTATATGTATATCTTTACAATAATAATAATTATACATGAATAATTTATGTGAGAGAAACCTGTGAGAATCGCTAGTATAATTATACAATACCAGCTGTTGTTTTTTGTTTTTTTTTACTTTCTAACTACGCTAAGCAGAGCTTATGTTATGGTGACTAGATGACGGATAAATTACAAAGATACTTTTCTTTGTATACATACATACAATACATAGCAACACCCAGACCCTGAAAAGATAAAATGTTAATTAAAAATAGGTATATTTTTTGGTGTGTCATCCGTCACATAGCCAGTGGAACATTGCATTAAATTAAATCTTAATGAAATGATTCAAAAGTCCTTAAAAGTAGCAGCTTTGAACGTCACTGGGTACAATGACAATGGCGTAAATCTATACTCTAACGTCATTGGGTACAATGCTCCGAAAGTTCCGAAGATCCAATGCAAATCCGACCCGGAATCTATTACATCTCTTAAAAGCACTCGTTAGTTGTTAAACTGGAATATTCCAGAGTTCTTTATTGAATTCAATTTTAAAGCCAAGTTTTTATTGCGTAAAATATGAATAACATATATGTATTTGCACGTACCGGGGGTAGGTCTCTTTCGCAGGAGTACTGGGTGGGTACCCTCACAGTGCCAGACATTCTACCGCCTGAACAGTGACGTGAAAATGTCACTGTGCTCCGGTCTGAAGGGCACTGTAGCCAGCGTAATTACTGGGCCAATGAGTCTCAACATCTGATGACTCAAAGTGGGGAGCGTCGGTGTAGTGCACCTCTGCCCGGAGTTGGGCTTTATAGCAAAGTTCCGGGTAGCACTGCATTGTCTATGCGTTACTCTTACCATCAGGAGTGCGTCCAGCTCGTCTCCCCTCTTCATAGTATAAAAAAAAAAAAAAAAAAAGTACACCGTAACGCAGGTAGGTACAATGTTCTAATAAAAAAGTTCCGAAGATCAAATGCAAATCTATTAAAATCAACTATAGTTGTTGATCTAGAACGCTTAAGAGAATTCAATTTAAAAGTCAACTTCTTGACAAATAAATGTAAAAGTTATCTGTATTTAGACGTCAATGGGTACAAAGACAATGCAGTAAATCTATACCTTAACGTCATTGGGTACAATGTTCCACTGTAAATCCGGCCGGGTGTGCTTCCAATGCGATTTAGTCGGAAAAATGGAAAACGAATGCGAGAATTCTCCACACACGGTAAATGTTTGAATTCAACGGCTCGGAATAAGGGAATATTTAATTTTCATCACGTGTTTCGTTTTCTGATCAATTGTATCTATAGAATCTAGAAATATAACGTTCTGATTTCAAAGGCCAATATTTGTATATAATTTTGTGAGAATAAAGAATTTCTTTACGAGTACAAGCTTAACTAAGAAGGGCCACTCATTTGTCGACAAAGAATGTGTGGGGACATGTATTTAAAAAAAAACGTTTGTCATCATAAATTGTAAACGTTAATATATTATAATGTTTCAAATACAATTGTAAATTATCGAATATCGTCATC
>JADANM010006098.1:1383792-1397363 GCA_026213755.1 Eurema hecabe
ATATTAATCTGATTATGCCAAAGGTTATTATTAATCAAGCAAAAACTTTAACCTTCTTTATTACGGATAATCATGGCATTCATCTGAGCAAGAACCTCCTCGAAAGGCTTGTACTGTAGATTTCTGCATCACTAATTAAACCTACAAAATCTTCACTAAAAGCTATTTCTTCAAGTCCCAGACAATAGCCCGTACTTCAGTCACTGAAAACTTTAAAATGCAAAGGTCTACGGGGTCAAGAAACCAAAACACTTAACTAAATATTAATTTTAATATCCTACTTTGTCGCGAAGCGCCGTGACGGGTCCTCTTTAAATATTAAGAACTCATTTTGCGTCGACCTCGAAACTTTAAGTGCAATAAATATTCCGACAAGATTCAGACGAGTCTTGCTTCATTGGGAACGATAAATCGCTAATGTCTCTCAATTATTAACTCGAAACAATCTGTGAACGAAATCTGACGGATGGCTTATCAGGTACGCTATCATTCATCAGAACCAGGTGCCGTGATATCCTACTATAATGATAATATAAATGCAAGATACTTTTTATACTATAGCTATCAGCAGGTTTACCTGATGAAAACCTCCTCTGCCCACAACAACAGTGGCAAAATTAATTCTCACGACTGCTCCACTACCTTTAAAATAGGGAAAAGATGAAGGATTTGTGACAAAAGTGTGTGAAGGATACAAGCTATTCATATGATAAATTTCTATCTGAATCAATGTTTAGGTCAATTTTTGTATATTTTCCGGTATTGCTCATTAATCAAAGATCAAAAAACGTATAATATTTTAACCCAACTAACCTTACAAAATGCAACAAAACTGATTCACTTTGATCAGGAAATGGATATTGAAGGCAGCCCAATTAGTTAACGGCCAATATTTTAGAGTACCTTTAAAACGGTCGGCTCCCAATGAAGGCTGTGCATTGAAGAACAGAAAAAATATATTTTATTGGGATTTGTGAATCGTGATACCTTAATAGGTAATAATTGGTTAAAAGTCCTGTCGTCAGCTAATGCTGACGACAGGACTTTTAACCAATAAAAGCAGTTGTTTAAAATCAGTTGCATGGAAGGTAGAAGCAGGGAAGAGATCGATACCGACGTGTTGGATTTATCTGATAGGTTTCATCGTCACAGACTTCCGCATTAATAATCTATACTAATATTATAAAGAAATAAAGTTTGTGTGTATGTTAAATTGTAAGGGGTATTATCGGGATCTACTAAACCGATTTTAAAAATTCTTTCACCATTAGAAGACCACATTATTGCTGAGTGTAATAGGCTATATAAAAACAGGATTGTTAACATTATGACCAATGAAGTGGGCACGGGTCCGCTAGTGAAATATAAAGAAAGAAAAAACACAGCGCAGAGAACATTAGACATACATTAAAGCAATACACAACACTTTAATATTTGACAATCTAACAAATATAGATAGAAAAAGAGAAGGTGCCGCTCTTCATAATACAATGAAGATGTGAATGGGGTATTAAAAGTATAACCCTGATGTAGCTGAAATGAAGACCAATAATTAATTAAAACTCCTTAATAATAAAAATTCATAAATAATGTAGGTCAAACCTGAATTATTGTTCTAATAAAATACTCTTCTATTAGATTAGAATAAATACCCTATTCAACTCACCATATAATTGGACATTAATTTGCCCCGTTGACAAAACAAATTTCACATCCAACTAATTACATAAGCGTTTCATAACGTGTTATTCTACAAAGCGTAAAATGGGAAGACAGGCGAAACTTTTTACAAAGGTACCAACTGAAATAAACAAACGGGACATTATTGCTCGCAGTGTATTCACAATGATATGAAGCTGGAATATTTTCATATTTCGCATATAAACATACCAACTTACTGAATTTGCTTAATAACAAAGTCGCGTTCTAAACCCGCGTTTCAATTTCGACTCTATTCTAACGACTTAAGGTGCATTGTTGCATGTGTAGGAGCCACAAACAATGTCATCTATAGTATGTTTTTGTCTTTGATAAACTTTGTTATAAATGAGAAAGTAGAATTTATTTGGCTCTTGATCCTGTGGATAAAGGTTAAGCGTGCTATTACTTTAAAATAATATGTATAGATTGTAATAATATAACGTTTTAATATGAATGCATTGGATTACTGCTCAAAAAGAACAACGTAATATTGTAACGATGATGATGACGTAATGACGTTTTTGACAATGACAGCTTGTGACAGATGTCATTGTGTTTTGAGCGGTAGTTACAAAAATTGCGGAAGCTTTCTATTTCCTATCTCATTCTTATATATCGTCGCTATTCCTTTTTTGTCACTGGCTATTACTTTCCATTTTTTAATTTGAGCCCTACCCTAGGGAGCAAGTCTTCCTCTTGCTTTGTTATCAACACATACATATAAAAAATGTGATTTCCGAATTGGATTATCCAAGCTAGATCCCATAGGATTAACAAACACAAAAACTTCAGAACAGAATTTTATGTGGTTGCTTTTTTGACAGTTTCTTGTTTTTGACAATGATTTCAAACCTGCTAAATAAGCTTCTTCTAAACTTGAATATTATACAGATAATCTATGCATAATCTTTATACTAATCCGAATTCGGGATGTTACAGATAATATTTCAAAAAATTAACATAATCTATGAACATTCAAACATCGAATTTTATTTATTCCAAATGCGTGGAGGATATTTCAAATATTTTTTCTTTATCGCAACCTTGGACCAGCCAGTTTCAAATAAGCCTTAGGGCGTGTGTATAAGGTTTAAATTTTCTTGTCAAAAATATTATTGTTGAGTGCGTTATGGGCCCAATGTGTGAGTAATGGCGGCAAACCCAACTCGTGACTTCGAGAAAAATCCGAGAAGATATTGGCCATAAATCGATTATAAGGAGCAAATATTTTTGGATGCGACATAATTGTATGGAGTGTTTGTTCTGACTAAAGTGATAAAGCGCTGTTTAGTGCTGGAAAATCATACGTATTTGTATGTCTTTAGGATATGCTAGATTCTACTACTAATTAAAATTTATAAATTATGTCTGAAGCACAAGAAGTTTATTGATTTTCCTGTTGCCGTATATGGTCTGGGAGCCCCCGTTGGGAGGTCTGGGAGTTTATATTGATTTTATCATGTTTTTAAGCATTTCTTGCTGAAGCGGCAATAGAAATTCATCATATGTGAACATTTCAACTATCTCACTTTAACGGTTTATATAGCCGGCCTTTAGTAATAGGGTTTTTTTTACCCCTTTGATAAAAAAACACAAGGTACAAGATCCTAAAAAGTTCCTTTTTTTTTAAACACCAAAACTTCTAAAAAATACGAACAACATTAACACGTTTGTTGCGAAACAATGTTTTGCAAAACATGTTTAATGTCTAACGCATAAATCGCTTGAACGACCACAAACAAGTAATTATTTAGAGGGAAGCATTTATCACAGTGTATCACTGCAAATAGACATACATTTGTGTTATTGTGTGTTTAAGGTTTGCGCACACACGGACTGTTCGCGTGAATTACAATTCTGTTATGCTTATGGGCCTACTGCATAGACTAGTGAACCAATTTTAGTGAAATTTATTCATTTGTTACTTAATTTACCCTTTTTTTTTAAAGTATCCTTAACACTAGACACACAAATTTAATTTAGATATAAAGGCCTTGTTACTTGGAAATTATTTTTTTCAAGCAACCTGATAGTATTATGTAAAAAATATAATATTAAGACGTGTAGGTCAGGTAGGGATAGATAAAAAGTCTAGGTTTGACCACTGGTAGCATTTTCATAATAATTTTTAACCAAACAAAAAAAAAATTAAAATAACATTTACCTCAACTATAGGTATCATAATATTCAGTGTCGTCAAAGCCAAAAATAGCAATAACACGTTAAAAGTAATTATGGTTGACCCAATTTTAGGCACCGCCATGACAGTGTTCCTATGCCTCATCGGTTAGGGCGATCGACCGAAGATTGGCGAATTTGAGCGTTAAATACAAGCAATAGTAACATAAATTCATTAATATACTTAAATATGAGTTTTGATTATCAGGATTTAAAAATATTTACGGATATATTTGATTTACGTGATAGGCGAGACCAGGCAATAACCACATTGCCTCATGCGTTTTTTTATATAATATGAAGAGGGGAGACGAGCTGGACGCACTCCTGATGGTAAGAGACGCCAGCCCATAGCCAATGCAGTGCTGTCCGGAACTTTATTATAAAGCCCAACTCCGGGCAGGGGTGCACTACACCGACGCTCCCCACTTTGTGTCGTCAGATTAAGACTAATTAGCCCAGTAATTTCGCTGGCTACAGTGCCCTTCAGACCGGAGCAGTGACATTTTCACATCACTGTTCAGGCGGTGGAATGTCTGGCACTGTGGGGTGCCCACCCACCCAAAACTCGAATAATGGATCAACGGTGGGTTTAAGGTAAGGCTACCGTTTTGTGCGAGTCCAACATAACTGCCTCCTTCTTTCTAGAGAAGGACATATCCGTGACAGTATTTCCCACCTAAAAAAAGGTGGTAACCACGTAAGTCGTCAAAGCCAGCATTTCTACCCTTACCAATGTCCTTGGGTGGAATTGACCATACATCAGTGACCCCTTCGCTCAATTCCCACCACAACTAATATTTGCAACATAATTTAAACAAAAAATTTTCACTTAATTCGCTTACAACTTGGCAAACTTATTTTTATGATTTACATTTATACTTTGTATTGTTTATTTAACGTGTGTTCTTGCCAACTTTGTCTTAACTTTACTGTGTTTGTCCCTTCAAAATATCTGGTCATTTGCGAGAAGAGACACAGTTCACAAACTTTTCAGTCGTGAAGTGTATAAGCACGAGGGGGTACCTAACCCTCTTGATAACCCTAATTGGGGTCTTTGAGACCCATTTCATAGCATAAGTAAATGGCTATTTACATCTGCTCTGTATAATGCCATGATATGTTTATTAAAACGTATTTTGTCTTTTTAGTTGTAGTGTTAAATAGTAATCTTTATATTACTTTGTATTTTTTTTATATGTAATATTCTTTGTAATATTATATAATTTTTATTCTATGTTGCTATATCACATGTACACACATGTTTTTGATACAAGATATAGATGGATTAAAATTATCTTAAAAAATATTATCAGTGGCTTACCAATGAGTTGGTAACTCAAAGATATATAATTCCCAATTCTAGGTTACAAAATAAACCACAATAAATTTTTGTAAGAAGGTGATTTATAGCAGACTTGATAAGGAGGTACATTGAAGCTATCAATAAAAATGGATTGTTATATTTGCTATAGCAGTCATGAGGCAGCGTGGCCGAGCGGTCTAAGGCGCTGGTTTTAGGCACCAGTCCGAAAGGGCGTGGGTTCGAATCCCACCGCTGTCAAAAATATTTTTAGTAGAGGCGTTTCATATTATGATGATAACCAAGAAGGTTTGATTTTAAATAAGTTATGAAGCGATTGATTAATTGAGATGCGTTTTGTTTTTTTGAGACCGAAAAGTATGTTTAAATAATAATAATTTTTAGAAATATTTACTTTTCTAAAAAGTTAAGGTGACTTTGTCGGCAATCTAGTGAAGTCATTTTGATTTAAAATAAGTATCCATTCTGTCGATGTCTGATTTGTTAATATAGGCCGCTGATATATTATAAATAGTCCTATAAGCGGTTGAATCTCACACAGCTTATAATAATGACATCACAACAAACAAGTAATACTACACACACACATATATACAGACCTAAGCTGCGTTTATCATTCGTAACCCTTTCTTTTAGCTTCAAAGTAAGCTTAAAAGAAACATTTATTTCATCTGTCCAGGTGTCAAGTAGACGCAAATTAGTCTTACAGATAAACATGTTTTTCAACCCAAAACAAATGACGGTCTAACTTGATGTTGTTCTTTTATTACAAACTAGCGACCCGCCCCGGCTTTGCTCACATATATTATGCATGTATTATACATATAAACCTTCCAATTGAATCATTCTATCTATTAAAAAAAACCGTATGAGATTCGGTTGCCTAGTTTTAAAGATCTAAGCATATATAAGAGAAAGCGACTTTGTTTTACACTATGTTGTGATTATATTTTATATTGTAGTAGCAAGAATCAAAAACAAAACATCGATAACTACAAGCTTCAAGAAGAGAGCTCTCTTCCTAAAGACCGGCAACTATGACGGTCACTCCTTAAAAATATTATGCTATTCTTTTAGAATATTTTTAATCATAATAATATTAGAAATCGACGGAGATGAAGTCGCGATCATTAGCTTAACTATATTAAAAACGTGTGTGTAGAAGGTGTCTTAATCTGGAACATTCAGGGGGTTTTAAGTTGGTAGTTCTCCCGGTCCCCATGGTATCCGTAACAAGATTTTGACCCTAAAAAAGGTCTCATAATCTTGGCACTAAACATCAAATTTCCAAAGGAACTACTTTTAAAGATCGTATTCATGTTAGAAGCAATTTTATGGGCTTTAATAATTCGGGTTTCATCAGACGCGATGAATTAGCGATGTGTTGCCGCCGCTAGTGCTTGTTTAAACCCCTAGAACAGTGTTAGTTAGAAGTGAACAAGCTTCCTATCAAGTTATTTTTTTATCTATTTTTTACTAGCTGCTGCCCGCGACTCCGTCCGCGTTGATTTTCATATAAACTTTGACGCCCCCCTTCTTCCCTTTCGACCCTTTATTCCAGTTAAAAAGTAGCCTATGTTCTTTCTAAGGATCTTTCTAGAGTCTAGACCATCTGTGAACCAAATTCCGTTTTAATCGGTTCAGTAGTTTTGGCCTGATGGAAAGACAGACAGATCTGATTAAACTTTGACCTATAGATTTGATATATAGATACCAGATTAACATGAGGAATGCTTTCTAACTCAGTATTGATATGGGAAAGAAATCTACGTGGGCAAAACTGAGGAACGTAGCCGTAATATATAATAAAAGAAAATTTATTTACTTATTCTTTGTTATAATATAGATATTACAATATTAAACAATCTTAAACTATTGGAAATTTTGTAACTGGCGGCCTTATCACTTAAAAGAGATTTCTACCAGGCAACCAAACACATGAAAAATCATATAATAACAATATATGTATTTTCTTAACCGTTTTATACGGTATAAAACCATCCACTGTACGGCGTATTAGTACTTAAGACTTAACATCTTCGCCGTAACACGGGGCGACCTACAAAACGCGGTAAAATGACAACCATTTTAAAATTTATTTCCAATTGACGTTTACATTCTATTTAAAGTTTAATAAAAAATACTATAATTAACGCTAAGAAAGCCTATTTGGATAAGCAAAGGATATTTAGACAGAGAAAGCGACATTGTTTTTTTTTTTTTTTTTTTTTTAACGCAACATTATAAAAATTGAATAAAATTAAGAGCTATCAAATAGTTTATACTATGTAGTGCTACATACAACTGGTATTTCAATTACAGAGCATAGTGCGACATTTCCATGAACCTCTAGTTAAAGAAAGACATTAGTTAATTTTCTGGCACAGCACGTGTCCACCCCATCCAGCAAAAGAAAGCATTTTTGAGAGTTCTCGATGTATGAATTACAAAAGATGTAGCTAATTTGACATTACATCATTATTAACATAACATTTAGCATAATAGTATTTTATTTACATAACTTTTTATAATGTATAATTGCAATAATGTAGTTAAATATTAAATAATAATACATAACTTATCCATAATTATGATTGTGTGGAGCTTGTTGCTTATTAATGTATTAGTTGTTTTAGCAATAAATGATTAAAACATTCAACAATCATTCCGCATAATGCGCAATAATGCTCTAATTGAAAAACTAGGATTAAGTGTCGCTGCTCACAAGACGGTACATAGGAACTAATCCTGCGAACTAGCGCTCTCCCGCTATAAATTTATTACCAGAGCAGCTTACGCTTCTTGGATTTGCATCTAGTTAACGTTAATTCAATCAGCATCCTAAACATTCTCAGAAGAATATTTGTGTAACGCTGTACCTAATGTAGTTTTGAACTAAAGACGCATAGTAACTTAGGTATAGTGCACGTCATTTATGTTTAGCGCTGGACGAGAATAGCTGCGCATCGGTAGAATCGCGCTCGTAATTGACGTATTGGTGCGAGAAAGACAACACGGCTGGGACAACCAATCAACGCTCGCGTAGCCGACGATCACGCGCCCCGCGCGCCGCGCCGCTACCTCGATACCTTATTTTTGACTTCTGCGCAGGTTCGTTCAGCGCTAAAGATTCGTGACGCGTACTATTGTATGATTATTAACTGGTCTATTATTTTATAACGCACGCATGAAAAAACATGACTTATGCGGCGTTACTTCTCTCTGAAGCGTTTCACCGTCTTCTGTTATCCACGTTAATATTATAAACATTATAAATGAATGAAGAAAACTAATAGAAAAGGCTTTTAAATTGTACTCGGAAAATGGTGGTTAAATGATAGTCTACGCGAACAAAATCGCGTGCTCCAGCTAGTACTGATTTAAAACAAAAAACTCAAAACTACTAAATAACCACCTCAAGTAACGTACCTCCATTTAGCCGCGGAATATTAAGCCTTCATTAAATTATTCCAAGGAATCTCTTTGCAATAAACTCTGGCGTAACGACCTAACATCGTATTCCACTTTTCATTTACATTATATTCGAGTTTGTATCGTTAGAACCTCCGGCATTTGGCGCTTGACAAGAAATAGCTTCAAATTACCCCCCTCATTCCCCCTTTTAATGTTCTCTCTGACAATTATACGCTTCAGAGAATATACATCTTAAATATATTGGTTTAAATAGTAAGTTATTAGTATTCTGAATTATAAATTGTTCTTTAAACTTTACTAACTACAACTAAAATTGTTTAATAATAAAATCGCATTCTATTGCACTAGCTTAATATCTTATTTTACGGGAAAAAATATTACGTATACCTAAGTCCGAATTTGACAAAATAATTTTTAACTCTTATGGCTATAGAAATAATAATAATAATAAAAATCTTTATTTTTATTAAAAAAAATTACATACATCTTACATAGAAAAATAACATGCTGCTATATAGAATATGGTTCTGTAAAATTCCAAAAATTTGATATGAATTAATAGAGCGTTAGTTCTTTCGCACACAAGCCCTGCTATTTGTTTGTCATCTCTTCATCAATAGTCAGTTATTCTAAAGTGCGAAAGAGAAGACTATTATGCTGAAAATAGCCGATGGTCTCTTTCTTGTTTGATGTGGTGAACGGAGAAAGCCTTCCTCTGAACTAAAGGGAGAAGCCTCGACCACTTGAGAAGCTTCAATGCCGAGAAATTGATTATATGCTATCTATGCTAATACATAAAGCTGAAGAGTTTGTTTCATTGTTTGTTTCTTTGTTTGTTTGACCGCGCTAATCTCAGGAACTACTAGAACAAATTGAAAAAATAGTTTTTAATTGAATAGACAATTTATCGAGAAAGGCTTTAGGCTACATAAAATCACGCAGCGACTAATAGGAGCGAAGAAATAATGGAAAAACAAATCGATGGGGACGAAGTCGCGAGCGAGACTAGCCGAGTCTTGAAAAAATATCATAAGCGCGATGCAGAACTCGTCGGCTCATGTCTAGCGGTCGCTACACTCCATTTTGTTATAAGTTATACCCGTCAGTATATTTGCCGAGTACAACCAGAACGTAATATACATGTAGCTGTAAATTACAGCGTGTCGACATTTACGACTCGCTTCGGGGCGGGACATAACCTCGACATTGACACGCATTTCTATTTCACAAGTATATCCCTTATTCTGCTTTAAAACCATTCAAAATGAACTCCATCATTTTTAGTACTAACTAGCCATGTTCGGTTTTTTCCGATGTGGGTTTGTTTCCGCGTCCATTACGAGATGAAAAGTATTCTACGTGTTAATATTCTAGGGTCTAATTTACATGTAACAAAATACAAGCAGTAATTTTTGTGTGAAATAGCAACAAATATACTTACATAAATCCTCCAAAATTTCCCTTTTATAATATTAGTTTGATTGCTTAAAAGCTAAAAGGTAACTAAAAAGGAAATATAAATTGTTATGGCTCCTTAATATCATAAATCACTTAGGAAAGATGGTCGGAGTAGTTTAGGACAGTTTTATTTAAGAAAATTTTATATAGAAGAACCTTTTTCAAAGACTGAACTTCTTCCAAGGTAATCGTATAAATAATACACAAAAATAATATTCGAAGAAAGTCAGAACAAGATTAAACATTGCTAGCATTCCTGGCGAAAGTTTTAATACAAAAATATTGCTGAAACAATATTCATACTCGTACGTAACGCAAGGAAGTTTAAATAGCAGACGAAATACGCGATTGCCACAAACAGAGTTATGCTGAGGCTACACTAGCGAGAGAGATAGAGATGACGGAGTTTGGGAAGAGATTTCATTACTAGATGATTTTCATTCATATAATTTAAGATTTATTAAATCGACTGCAGATTTAAAAACAGTTTTACAATCACACTCAAGTCTATCACTAATGAAAAAATAATTATTAACTTTTGTTTGTAGTGCGGGGTTGCGTAAGAGTCTAGAAGAGCCTGTGACTTCCTTTCATTGTGGGACATGATTATACCGTGGGGTTTATGTCAGTTGGAGTCCAACATATCCTAATTTAGTCCAGGTTTGTAGGTATATTGATAATGGCCCTTAGCCAAACAAAAAAGAAATTGTAGTAGAGAAAGAGATACAACAATATTAACAAATAAATCAATATAAAATATCAATGAAGCGATACATTCTATCTATTAATACTACATTAGCTCGGAAAAACGATATAGGCGTATTAAAAATTTTCACCATTTATATACACTTTTCGGATTAATAAATTACAACAAAAAACATATCGTGAGATATGCAAAATCAATAATCTCCGATCAGTTAATCGATCATTATAATTATTATTGTTATAAATTGCAAAGAAAAAAAATGCACCAAGCGCTGGTGTCCGCACAGCACAACTTTCGTGGGTGGGAATTATTTTTAAGATCCCGGCAAGTTCGCCAGTTTGCGAACAGACATCAATTCAAGTGTTTACGTTTCGTTTCGCAAATGCGTCGCCATCGCACAAGTTGCCAACTCGTTCCTTCGGCTCTCAAATTATTGTGCTTGAACATCTCAGAGATATTAAATTCAAACGACGCCATACCTTCTTTTTAAGCAACTTCTTAACATTAACACTCAAAATATATTAATAAAATAAATAACACTTTATTGACATATTTAAAATATAGTCAAATCGAGATTGAAGCAATTGTTTTTTGAAAGGTTGGAACATGAGGCTTATTGATTGGAAAAATATGGTCTTGTTGTATATTTAAAGTAAATTTAAGTTAAATTGTAAATTTGGTATTTTATCAAAAAAGAGCGCATCTCGCCTTCAAACCTTAAAGTTTGGCAAGGTTTTTATGTTTATTTATACATGTTTCTTTTGTTAATAAATGAATAAAAAAAACACATAGGATACTTTTTATCCCGGAACGAGAACTACGCGTGTGTGTAAAAACGCGGGGTGCGGCTAGTAATGAATAACCCTAACGGTATCCTTGACCATATCCTTCCTCTGTTCTATCTGTTCTTATATTTTGTTTAAATGAATCATTATAAAGTGCCTTATGTATAGTTCTAAAGTATATGTGCGCTGCGATAAATGTTTCTTTTTTTTCTATAGTATTTATACTAAAATTGGATCGATACAGAGGAGATGAGCATGGATCCTACGCAAGGATGACACGAAAAATCATGAAACGTTTCGCGTAAGAGTCTGCTAAACTCAGAACCCCCACTCGCTACGGTAGAACGGAACTCAGTGGGGTTTTGGCTGGTCCGACAGAACTTATGGTCCTTTGCCTGGGTATTAATTAATCCCAACTTCAAAGGGTCAAATGTCCTAGATTCTAATTTTCACCCAAATCCATGCTATAGTTTTTGCGCAAATGATCAACAAACATGTATACAACCCACGTACTTTCGCGTTTATAATATTAGTAGATAGGTTATGTAAATATATTTTACAGTGCGCGTGCAAGGTTCCTTGCAACGTTTACATAATGTCGTATCGCGACAGCGCCAGATGTTAGCTAGTGTACCGATCAAGTTTAACAACTTCATTTAACGTGTTTTACTTGTACATATTCTGTTTGTATGAAAACCAATGTTTTTTTTTGGAAAACCAGTTGCGTTTTAGACTTTTCTCGCTTCCATCTAGCAGCTAGCTAAAAACGATTAGAAATTGATTTCTTAATACTAAATGAATACCAATAATTATTATAAAATTTGACTAATTTCAACAAGATTGGTAAGAGGCTTTTTTACGTTTATACATTTTGAAGCTTTAACAAAAACTATTCGATGGATTATGCATGCAGGTGTACATCACGTTAAACATTGCTACAAGAATGAAATCTAACATGTAATAATTCTGCAATTAATATCTGTTGACGTATTTAATAATAATACAAAATATGTTTTTACTATAAATAAGTATAGTTGTAATTATAATGTCTGTGGCGTATGTCATAATTTGAATGTTTCTGTCTTGCTCGCACACTTGTTACCGCGGTTTTTAAAAAGGGAAGCGGGATTTTTGGCGGGAATCTGGCGGCGTCTATTTGTAATCTCAATTGAATATTCGTTTTTTGACGCATATAGTGATTTAAAGTTTGATTGTGATAGTGATTCATGCAGTAAATTAGCTAATAAGTGTCCAGGAAATGAAGAATTGATGCGAGAGCGCATAGTAGCGCCGTTCCGATTGCTCCAAGATTCGTCGAGGTTCTTCGTAAAGTTTACTATCACTTTACGAAGGGCAGAACGAAACGACTGACTGACTCGACTAAAGACTTGATGACGATTTTACTAGACTCATATCAACTTTTATTTTGACCACGTTGCTTCTTATTACATTGACACTGGCAATAAGCTAGACGCTAATGCCATAATATAAATAAAAAAAAGCGAAGCGTCTAAGCGTCTCAGCTGAGAAGAAATTGTTTTATTGTTTTAGTGATTTCCTAAACTGTGTTATAGATTATGCTGACGCTTGTATGAATTTGTGACATTACATTAAAGTGGTTCAAATTGCGCACATATTTTTAATAATGTCTCAAATATAAACATTATTTTGGCCAACCCCTTGTCCAATGAAATGATTTTATTAGTTTCTTTGTACAGAATCTCTATGGTAGAACATGATAATATTAAGATGTTTTTTAATGTATTTTTTTAATTTAGAGTGCAATTTATTTATTTTTTTGTTAAGTGATATTTTGTTATGTAATTTGAGCTCCATAACCAAACATTGGTTAAGCTCTCTCAATAAAGATTAAAAAAAGTGGCTATTACAAGAGGTTGTTTTACGGCGGTTCCCAATATGCAATCTCAATCCGTTTTCAGCTATCTACGGTTGAGTTTTCGATCTAAATATGAGAAAAAGCGTT
>JADANM010006098.1:1397463-1407624 GCA_026213755.1 Eurema hecabe
CAGCTATCTACGGTTGAGTTTTCGATCTAAATATGAGAAAAAGCGTTAGATCGGTGCCCTCTGACGGATAGTTTGCGTTTTCGGATTGCTTATCCCATCTATGGTTTGTATATTGAAACGCTTTTTCTCATATTTAGATCGAAAACTCAACCGTAGATAGCTGAAAACGGATTGAGATTGCATATTGGGAACCGCCGTTAAACACCACCGGGACACTACGGCTAATCTAATATTATAAAATCAAGTCCTGAATTACTGTTAAAATCTCGCCCGCAAATCTAAAACAGTATTCAAATAAGCATCGAATACACAACACGAAAAGCACATTAACATAAAATATTATAGGGATATAACGAAATTAATAATATATTTTAATTAGAGCTTTGCGTTATAATTGTTTAATGGCATATTAATGTAGAGAATGTTTGTAATGTATTCGCGTTACACCTGCGAATTTCATTATGCGTCAAAATGTGACTCAGTCAAAATATTTGCTTAAGCCTGCGTCAAATGTTTAATCAAGTCTTGGTACTGGAGTCGTGAACTAGAAACTTGGATGTATAGTTAATAATAATAATAAATGTTTATTTTCTCACCACAATACATAATACATTTTATACATTTCAGCGTTTCATAAAAAAGATGGTATATTGTGGGAGACTGGTGCCTAAGCTAGGTTTTAAATATTGGCTCTTTTCTTTTTTCTTATTACAGATTACTTTAAACTAATATGTTGTATTTCAGGATTTAATTCGAGCTTGGCGTTAAAACGTGTTAAAACTAGCCATAATATAGTTGTTAACTTCGTTAAACAACTTTACAGGAGTAATGTAGGAATGCGTGTCGGATGTCCGACAATTTAGTACGTGCCCGGCACGTACAATTCATTCGAAATAGATACGGTTTCAGTTGGACGTGGAAAATTTTATACGTGAAAATAATTTTTTGTATCGACTTTTGACCGTAGACTGTTTTGGTTGTAGAGTAGTCAGCTATAAAATGGTAGAACACATTCTGTTACTCGCGACTTCGTCCTCGTTGTACAAACAAGATATAATGGAAAAACAATTTTCCATTATATCTTCGCTCTTATTAGTCGCAGCGTGATGTTATGTAGCCTAAAGCCTTCCTCGATAAATTGTCTATTCAATAAAAAAAGAATTTTTCAATTCGAACCAGTAGTTCCTGAGATTAGCGCGTTCAAACAAACAAACAAACTCTTCAGCTTTATATATTAGTATTAATTCTATTAAATTTTAACATATAAAAAAATGTTATTGTTGATTCTTCTTTGTTAACTAGTTGGAGATGTATAGGATTATTTTCTTGTGTCGAGGCGACCCTTAATTTAAAAAACCTTGTAATGTTGAAATGTTTTTTAACTTGACTTTAATACGTGCTGTGTAAAGTTGCTTTGTTACCGTTTCAATTAAAGTTATTACATAAATGAATTCATTTAATAAATGTACAATGAGAAAAAGAAAAGGAATTTGATTTTTGCACCGTGCACATGGATATAGATAGATATAAAGGCATTTTTCCAGCTTAGGGATCGAACCCAACTCTTGGCGCAGAAGGCAGTAACCACTGCACCACGTGGTCGTCACATGTATGTAATAAAGGTATCTCGGGATCAATTGCTTCCCCAATAGCAAGCGATAAAAGCGAGACAGTCTGAACAATAAGATCTTGGCACGACGGCCCAGTTTACGAGCTATAAAAGAAATCTTCGTTTAACATCGCTAGAACACGATTAGTTAGCGCCACTTGATTCGGTTCCGCTTTCATTGTATATATGTGTAGCTTGCTTAATCAGTTAGTGTATAAACAGTATTTGTATATTGGGAGATTCTCTTAAATGTATCACGTTCTTCGGAGGAGATGTGGGCAAAATAAATTTTAGAAATTTTAGTTTAAAACTCGCGCTTTTATACCGGGATAAAAAATATATATCCAGGGTTAAATCTACGTTCTTTACAAGTAAGTAATCCTCATGGAATCACGTCTTCTTATGGAAGAAGAAGGCGGTTATGTTGTACTCCAAAGTAAAGTCATTACTGACCAAAAGTGATCCTCTACGAACTTTAATATGGACAGACTTACAAGTTGCAAGCAGTTCACAGTCTTCCGCGAAATTAAAAAAACAGCCAAAATTAATTCAAAAGACAGGCAGCCATTTGATCTAACGGCTTTGCAACTCAATTTTGTAGGCCACTTATTTGGGTCAGGTTAGAACAAAAATTCGTATTACGCAGTCTTATTATTATTAAAAAAAAATTAAAATAAATGTGCTTATACCCTATTAAAAAACTTTTCTATCAAAAATATCAAAAATCCCGCCGAAACGCAAACTCTCTACTTTCTGGAGCACAGAATATAAATAGCTTTTTTACAACCACAGATTATCAAGACCTTTTACTGCTGCCAGCGATATTATATCCTCGTAAAACGTAAACAAAACAGGCGTCTTCAAATCCTCCCAATGCGTATCCAAATTTACTCAATATAACTTTATTACATTAACCGTAATAATCTTATCGTTCACTGTTCAATAGTTTAGTTAAACACTAATGAGTCACAAAGAATGGTTCTAGATGTTTCTAGAATCGAGACAGTGACGTAACTCCTACTGTGCCAGTTTTTAAATGTTACCACTTTTCTTCTTCTTAATCGGGCACTCTTGTCAGAGAGGTCGTGTTTGCACTGACGATGGATAGATGGTATTTGGGTTGTGAGCTTTGTGGAGGGTAGTTTTCCCGACGATTTGCTTCCATCTCGTTCGGTTGGAGGAATACCTAGTGCACTGGACTAATGTTGACACAATCGCCGTTTTAATTGTGTCAGTCCAGCGGGTTGGTGATCGACTGTGTGCTCTCTTGCTTTCTACCTGCCCTGAACCACCAATCTCTCCATCGAGCTTTCATTCCACCACTTCTATAGACATTCAAATCTTGTCACCTCCTACAAGATAGTAAGTGGAAACTTTAATGTCCATAAGGTTAATTGGTAACCTTTACCGAGGTATGTCCAGGTACAGGTTGATGACTTTGTTCTAGGTGACTGTCCTGGTCAGAAAATTGAGATTTTAAAAAATTTACTTTCCCGACATAAATCATTCGTAGGATTTTAGAAAAAACAAAGAAGATTTTATGCGAGCGAAAGCTAGTTTATTATATTCACATGCTGTGCTAGTCCCAAGAATTCCAGACGTAATGTATCCATAAGTTAGTTGCGAAAGATCTCCGTGTACAGGGTTCAGTATTGTTTAATGGAAAAACTTGCAGTTTGTAATGCAGGCGAGTTCCGACCGAGACGCGGCGCGCGTTGCAAATTATTTCCATGATCCCTGTTCTTGGGATGAATTTCATTGAAACTATTTTCAGTTGACACAAATAATATTGGACTATTTTATGTTTTGGCAAACTAAGGCTTTGTTGGTATTAAGAATTGCCATCTCATTGCACTCACATATCAGAAATGTCCTTGAACTTAGAAAGTGGGAATATCGGACGCCGATTTTTACCTTTCAGATATTCTTTATATGATCTTTTATTGCTTGTCAAATATCCTTTCCTTTTTCCCTATTTTGAAGTTCGGCAGTTATTACATTTTGATCGTAATCAGAACAATTCATATTATAAAATAAAACTCTTCGCATCGAAAAGAAATGCTCAGTTTTACCTACAACTAAATTTTAACTTGTTTCTCTTCGTTTAATAGGATATATATTATAAAATTAAATATTAATAACATTAATAAAAATAAAATTTAAACTTTAGAATATTCAACCATTACGAGAATTGTATAACATATTTTTCATCAAGATGTTATCTTCAAAACAAATTATAGAAACCCTTATCACACTTTCCTTAACCAAAATAATGGTGCTTTTTGTTCTTCTAATGCATTTTTCGCGTGATCTTTTGACAAAGAAATGGAATTATGAAGGCCCGGCGCCCATTTCTTTGTTTTAAATATTGAAGCGAAACACATTTCACGTTACCTGGCCGCCATTTTGTTTTGACGTGTTATGAACTTTTTTTGTGTAGCAAAAATTTGATTTTAGAATAGAAAAACGATGAAACATTTTCAACATGTTGAAAAAATTATGGGTCATTTAAACCACCAGGTGACCTATAGAACGATATAAGAGCATAAAATAATAAGATTCAGCACTATGACGTCACTTGTAAGCTATCCAACTGAGTGCAAGTTATAATTCGAAAGTATGTGTTATATGTGTTTTTGAGATGTACGTTTGATACAAAAGGCTAGACGGAAAAAATTAAGATCAAAAGTTGTAACGACACATTTTGCTATAATTGTGAGCCGTGCGGCGTGAGTGCGTTGAGTGTGTTTCTCTGTCTGATTCTCTGTTTCTCTCTCACTTGCCAGTTATTTTCGTTTCATCTTTCCTATTTTAACAATAACATTAAGTTTTATTACAATTCCTTCACTAATTAATCGAAAGGAACTTCGTTCCATCCGGGTGTCACTTGATACCTCTCAAGGATTTTTTTTATACATTTAAGTAAGTAATTAAAGTTATTCTTTATTAATTTCATAATAAGAATTAAACTTATTTACGATAGTAAAACAAATTCGGAGATTGAATATGTCTAGCCTTTGTTATAAAGCTGTCAAAGTCGTCTCTCAAATGTTCAAAATAAATATTGATAAATAAACAATTGTGTTGTGCGGTCGACCACAATCTCACCCGAACGAAATTGATTTAGGCTGCCATTTATTATTTAAGAACGAATCCTGACAATTTAACGGCGGTCTCGTAAAGGTAACACGAACTTACTGTTTGCTTCATTCTGTCTGTCAGATTGTCAGTTTTTGTGGTTTTGAAGATCATTCATTAGTGTTTTTTTACGTTTTAGGCAGCTAAGCAAGAGGTTAATTACGGATGAGTATGTTAAGGTGTCTATCACACTCCTAACCACTGTAGGAAGACCGAACAGACAGTTAATTTGGACGGTAGAAAACATAACTCTGACATTATCTATCTAACATGACTACATTATATGATATTACTTGACCTTTTTCCAAGGTCCTTGGTTGTCTTATAAGGTTTCCTTTTAAAAAAGAGTACTACCTGAGCAGCTACCTAAAAAGCAAACTTATAAAAAAGACGAGTACAACAGATGAGAATATAGAGATTTCTGACATCACTTAATCACAGTCTTCCCTTAATTTTTATAAAATGACTCGCTATTATCTTTGGACAATTATCAGGATCTAGTTATATCTACCTGGTGCGAGTCTCAATTTAGTTTCAGTTTCAATGTTAATTGTCTAATATCAAACAAGTCATTTTAATATCTGATCATTTTCATACCCTTCCAATATTGACATGTTGATCTGAAAAAATCGAGCTGTCAACTGCCATCCCGGACTTTTGATGTGGACTTTAGCACGGTAATTCGGCCCATATCTGTCAACACAACACCATGTGGATTGACATGACTGACTTAAAAGAATATTAAATGCGACATAGAAATCGTGATTAAATCAGACTAATTTTCATTCAATTGTTTTTTTTTTTATTTATTTATTTAAAGAAAAGAAGAATACAAGTTAATAAGGCGGGTGTTATCATATACTAATTTAGGACTCACAAACTCGTTTAGGAGTAACTAAACTTTTAATTTGTGACATCCATATGATTATTTTCGAGTTTAATTTAATTGACGCTTTTAATATAATCGGTTTAGTAACTTAGACGATAGGATGAAACATACAAACATGAATATCCTAATTTATTTTTGGGATCGCTGTACCTAGTCAAGTCAAAATACCTATCCAAAGTTTTTAATTTTTTTTCATACATTTTTTAAGCAACTACTGTTTCTGTTGTCTGTTTTACCATTCATAACTTCACTTTTCAATTAATATTTTATATACAATTTAAATTAAGTACGAATTTACTTAAGTGGCTGACTTGAAATACTTCAACTAACTACAAGCTTTTTAACTACCGATAGCAATGCCCTCAATTCGTGGACCATCCACTACAAAATAACTCGGAACAAATCTAAAGAATTTATTTTCAAGAATCCCAAGAATGTCTGAGAGACTTGCACTTTGCTATTGAATAATAGAAAGCTGCAGAAATTTCTAGAAGCTTCGGTATTCGGGTGGCGAGTTACAACTGGCTCAACTGACAAAACCAAGTGTTTGCAAGACCTTTTGTTGCGCTTTTTGCGAGTGAGTTTTGAAGAACTGTATGTAGAAAATCAACCTTTAGGTACTTGTTTATAGAATACTTGGTTGTATATTCTTCGAAACTACTGGAACGGTTTTAATCCAGAAAGCTGACTATTTAACACTACGAGAACTACTTGAAAACTGACTTCACTTGATAAATGGTATATTTTTAAAGGTTTTATTAATAGATTTACAGATAAGTTTATTAATTTGAAATTTCAAAGAATAACCAAATCATTTATTTTATATTTATTTTTGATCACTTGATATTAGAAGACATGTTACCTCACTTTCTTCTTTTCATACGAAAAACAAATTATCCTGGTTATTTTTAAGCAAAATAAATACATTCTACGTTGCTTATATTTGCTTTCCACCTCTTGTTATTGTATAAGTACTTTTTATCAGCCTTAAAATATCTACAGGAGGAAGTAGTTGCATGCTGCAGAGTGAATCCAAATTCCAACTCCTTTGTTCACCATTACAAAAAACTAATGTCTAACTAAGCTACTCAAACGACTACATCTAATCCAATCTAAACTCAATATTTCAAATATCAAATTAATACAAAATTCTAACATCTCAAAACGGACGTATTTTCAGCAAAAACATTAAATTCCCGACGAAAATAACCGATTTAATTAAAGCCTACATCGTACAATTAAAGGGATTTCTTGTTATCCGAAGAATTAGAGTGGCCGTGAGCGCTCTCTGAAGCATCTTATTTCCTTGAAACGATAAACTGAACATTGACATTCCTGATAATATCGTTTTTGAAGACGTAAGGACTTTTTTCTGTAATCGGGTTATTTAAAATCTTATAATAATTATTATTACTATTACAGCTACTCCGTTAGCTAAGCTACCTTCGTTATTGGTACTGCGGCTCAGAATTATGGTTCACGTGTTTCTCTCTTTCTCTTTCTTTCTCGCTCTTGAAGAAAGCAAGCCATCTATTTTCATTTCGTCTTTCTATTTTTAAAAATCAAATATTTTTTTATTAATTTTAATAAAACAATATTTTAGTGAAGGAATGATCCTTCATTAATTCATCCAAAGGAACTTCGTTCCATCCATGTATCTTTTGATATTTCTCTAATATCATTCCTATTATTATTATTATTATTATCCCTTTAGTACTATAACAATATAATAGATTTGATAGCAAAATTATTGATTGAATTAATGAAGGACGGTCGGTGTCAAACCAATAGTCGCCGAAGAACAGGTAATCAATATTGGACACAATGGAATCTCTGAAGCCGTAGTTCAACTATATTCCAAACGTATTTTCGTCATAAGGTTTAATAATTAATCGTCCTTATTTTTCCCACACACAATAAATATTTTTTAAGAGAAAATTAACCCACATAACGACTCGGATTTCATCGAAATTTTAGGACTTCAGACATAGTTTTTTAATGGACACTATTTTGCGAATTGAATATTATCGAAATGTTGCCTCACTTTTAATAAAATAGTTATAAAAAAAGGTTTACCCCTTTAAAAGATTTGAGTTAAAAAAACTTAAAAAATGCAGTCGAATTAAAACTTTATTGTTTTTAATCTGTTGAAAGTTGTTATTGATTTATTTTAATGAATATACATTAGTTAAAAATGTTAACTTAGAAAGTAATAAATAATTACAAAAACTATTACATTTGAAACATAGTTTTATGGCTTTGAAAGTGCCTGAATTCGTAAAATTGTCGTCCCTTTTAGCATTTAAACATTCATAGAGCACTTTTGCAAATAGTTGTAGTGCGATATTTGCAATTTTATTTGACTTTTTTAGTTTGTGATATGTAACCAATTTTGTTTTTAGATTTTAACGCCTGGTTTTAATTTTTTTATATCCCACTTGCATGTATTATACTCCTTACTCCTTACTCTTGAATCATTCTTTCTATAAAAACCGCATAAGAATCCGTAGCGTAGTTTTAAAGTTTTAAGCATACACAGGGACAGAGAAAGCGACTTTGTTTTATACTATGTAATAATAACAGAGCAAAAACTATCTTTTTTCTTTTCTTTAGCATGACATTATCGTCTAGATTTTTTCCAATGTCAAGTAAAATCGTCATCAAGTCGTTTTTAGTAGAGTCAGTCAGTCGTTTCGTTTTGCCCTTCGTAAAGTGATAGTGAGCTTTACGAAGAACCTCGACGAATCTTGGAGCAATCGGAACGGCGCTTATTAGCTAATTTACTGCATGAATCACTATCACAATCAAACATTAAATCACTTTATGCACCAAAAACGAATATTCAATCGAGATTACAAGTAGACATTCCCGCCAAAACACCCGAGCAAAAACTATATAAACGCTACAGTATATTATATTGTAACAGAGCGACTCTATTATTCATGGTATTTTGTTCTATTATTTATAGAAGAATGAAGGTTAACTGTCATTTTAGTTTATAAATTTCTATCAAGATGACATTCAAAATTTCTGGTGCAATAAAAAGAATTAGTTCAGTTTGGTTAGTTTTTGTCTACGAATGTTTTAGGATGCATTAGCAGTCGTGCGCGAAAAATAAACCCTGAATTAAAATAAGATACTTTTTACCCTTATATTGCTATAGATACAAATCTGGTAACACCGCATGATGCTACTAGACTTTGTTTACAAAATTTAATCATTCAGAATATGTTAGAAGTAGCTAACAACCATAGTATAGAAATGCTGGCAACCTACATTCGAGCAACAGGTACGCTTCTTGGCGGCTGCCAAATTAAGGTCCCTGAAAGCCTATTAGCACATTCCTGCTCAGCTCACTCTGAAGGCTTATTTGTATCACGAATGTTTACTAACCATACATTTAGAACTCAACTGACTTCTGTGCCAAGAGTTGAAGTTTGATCGTATATTGCAAAAATATATTTGTACCTACCATTTGTCTTTATCTAGGGTCTGGCTTTTACTATGTATTATAAGTATGTTTTTGTTTGTCACATGCATGCATATGTAACTTATCCGTTATCTTATTGCTAGCTTTGCGTGGAATCATTTGGCCTTTAAATTAAGCGTCCTGGAACATCTAGTAGCTCGATTTCAAGCAAGTCGCAACACGCTTCCTTCTCACCCCAAGTAGATGCGGTATTCCTCAGAGAAATTTCCACTATTAACAATTAGCAGCTATAATAAATAAGACTAGATATAGTCTTTACTGAAATGCATTGTTTGCAGGCTTAACCATCTCCATCGTCAGAAAACGGACCATATACCGAGACAGAACATCATCAAATTAGCCACTGTTCAGATCACTCCACATCTTCGGCTACTCTCTTTCCGAGTATCCAGAAACTACTTATATTTCAGTTTCGCGACACCAAACACTGACTTGTTGGAATACGCTGAGCTGTTCAATGAAGATTGTGAGGAGATGTGAGGTTCACGATGCTAATACTAACACTGAAGACTGATAATACGAATGATTTTAAAATAGGTTTTATTACGTTAACAAAATTATGTCCGTTTTCGAAACATCTATTTAATTACTGTCATTTCAAATAACGTGTGGCTCCCTCTACTGAAGTGATGTTTCAAGAAATATATTTTCTTTATATAAGTCGTAATAAAAAGATGACATAACTATAGATAATATTGCGATGAAATAATGTTGGAATACTAAAACTCCAATCAGATTTAAGGGCGTCTCAGTAGAATTGAGACGTACTTAAATATGAATTGATTTTAGTATTGGGACTTAACATGTTGTAATAGAATGGTGTGCCATATTGTTGAGCTTTTCATTAACATTATTTAGTTTTAAAGGTATTGATTTCAAATAAATCCTTCTAATATCCAACATTATTGGCAACATACCCATCATACTAACAAAGATGTTTTTTATAATTAATACATTAACTAACAGATAAACTATGCACCAAATTTTACTGAAATTAATGTTTTATGTAATTGTAATTTTTGTTAATGTATTGTC
>JADANM010006098.1:1414544-1432801 GCA_026213755.1 Eurema hecabe
CCGTTGCATCTTGATAACCGCGTGTTTCGCGCTGAGCGATGTGGTGAATCCTCCACTCGTTGCCGCGCTCGCCCTTTTTACTAGATCTGTAGTGGGGTAGTAGTAGAGGGGTGATAATAGTGGGGCGACCGGAACACGTGCAACAATGTTGCTGTTTTGCGCCGATAAATAGCTTAACTTAACTCATATTACAATCTAATACAGACACAATTGATAATGCGAAGTCAAAGTCATAGTAAAACATGTAATTTATACATGCTACAAATAGAAACACTTGAATCGTCATAGTATGACAGAAAAGAACCGTCTTTCAATAGTGTTAAATTAAATTTTAACTGCAAATATATATTCTATGCAAAGTGTATCTGAAGGAACCTTCGAGCTTTGAACAGATGAAGCACTGAGCAAACAGTGTCTTACTGCGAGAGGCTATCGGTCGGAAAATATTTGTGCTATCGGTCTAAATTCTAAATCAAATTTCTATTTAAGTTTATAACTAACTAAACTATGATATAAGCCTGAGAGATTGTTTGTTGGAATAAGGTAATATTTGGTGCAAGCTGGATTCTAAATATTTCTTTTGTTGCTTAGACTCATTATATATTTGATAATTATTTGGTATCTTAATATTATGATTCAGGAAATAGTGTCGAAATAAATACACTTCTTATTACTCAAAAACAGCTAAATCAATTGAAATTTATCCTTTGTTAGGTTTTCTCCAACCCGAATACCAGTACAAATCTGGAGGCTGAATCTAATTCTTCTAAAAATAAAAAAATGACGTCATAGATTCGAAAACCTGTAAATTCTCCAAAGACTTATAAAGCGTTTAATTTCCATCCCGAATTTATTTACGACAGTGTCACTGAATCTCGCCTGAAGTAAAAAATGGCCGTTAAATAAAAAGCCTACGATAAAACCTTACCAAGTTGTTTGCAAACTGACAAAGGTCGCGGCTTCAAATCCCGGAGAGGCAATATATATTCACAATTCCACCTTCAAGTCCCGTAAATGTATGAAGTTTGCGACCCTAAGACTTTGTTGTTCAAAACATTTTTACTTTGTACCAGATTAAAATGAAGGCATGTTTAAAATGTTTCAAAATTAGCAGTATGTTATTTGGTAGTATAAAACAAATAAATGAAAGTACATTTTTGTTCATTAATTGATATTATAATTCTAGGGCAGGACATTATTATTCGTATAAATTGAGTAAGATCGTTTATATCACAGTGGTACCAAAGCGCGTCAAATTATTATAATTAGAATTTGATAAGATATGTCAATATGTCTGATGCGGAAAGTCAAAACACTGTAAGACTATTCGACTTCAGGGTCATAAGGTTCCTTAAGTCAAAATTTTCTATACTTTAAAGGCCAGCAACGCATTTCTAAAGCTCCTTTCTAAAGTGGAAATCTTCATGGAATACCTATAGGTTTCAGGTAGGACTATGGGTTCTGTTAAGGTTCATCTTTCACGATATTGTTAGTCTACCTTATAGAGTGACTTTCCCATGAGAAGCAAAACTAATTGTAAATTAAATCTCCTATATAGTTTCACTACTTAAACTCATGTATTCATGGTATATAGTTCCTTGTTATTCAATCTTAACAGCCCCTAACCAATATTACTAGTTGCCAAACATACCCACAATCTTCGGCACTTCGTTATCAAGGAAAACATTTTAATCAACCTAATAAGAACCAAATAAGACAAAATGTTTCAGACAATTTTAGACTATATGATCTATTGATTAGGGTTGAAAACCGCGTGGATTTCAGATGTAGTATGTACGATATGAGTGTATTCAAGGCAAGCAAACTTCGAATGATCTGCGCCTACAAACGCGTAGGAGGTTCTGGGAATAATTTGCTGACAGACACGTTTATACGATACGACTACACATTTTTGATACTTTGTTTTATTTTAATATAAGAAAATATTTAATTTTTAATGCCATTATGTTATATCCTTGGATCTGAATACGTAACTGCCACAAGTCAGGTTACCTTTGATTTGATGAATTTTAAGCCAATAGAAAAAAAATTAAAATGAATCATTTTTGATCTAATTGAAAATTGTTTTCTATAAAAAAATCAGCATAAAAATAGACTGTATATTTCATCATACAACATACATACACTCATAGAAAACAAAAGTTGAATTCAGTCGAATTCACAACTTATCATGGTTTTGTCTGATAGGAGTATATATTTATTTATGTATTTCTTTCACATTTTATTTCACACACGTATAAAAACTTAAAAAAACAATTAATACAAAGAAAATAATGATCTTGCCTCAACAATCGGGAGTATACCAAAGACGTTTGCTTTCTCGTAACCAAGTCAAATTTCCGTTTTCAAATTTCCACACCACCTTAAATTACTAAGGATCCCTTCAGTTTGTAATAGCTCGGATAGTGCGTTTCCTGCCAAATCTACGAGGCCTTATAGCATGCCATCTAAAACGATTCTATAAAAACGCCGCCAACTATAAAGGTCTCTTGGAAATCTATCTTTTATTGCAGCGGCCTGTTTGAGTACTTCTTTGTGATCCCCAAGTGTTACGACTTAGCCAACTACATCACGATAAGAACTATATTTTGTATTACATATCTGCGACATACATTTTGCTACGAAACTGTTACATTATTGTATATCTGTACTTAAAACATTGAAGAATCTTCCTATAAAAGTCAGCTTTAAATGCTTGAAAAAAGGTTATGGACAGTTTTTTTATATGAAAACAAATAAAATGTTGGTATTTAAAGCATTAAATGTAGATCTGATAGGTAATTAAAAGCAGAGAAGCTATAACTGTAATACGAGTTATTCCATTCGTTTGTAAAAAGTTATAAAGCAGTTAAAAGTTTTCTAATTTTCGCCTTTACGACCTTCGCAAATTGCGAACCGACTCCTTTCGAGATCATAATCATAAAATATATGACACCATTTATGTATAGAGAGAAATGTACAGATTCAAAAGTCATTACCCTAAAATCAAAGTTTAAAGGTTTGTGAGACAAAGGAAATGAAATCTGAATATGGAGAAACAAAACATTCATGATATGGCTAGTTTCTGTGCTTTTTTGTACTTTGCTTTCAGGCATGTGTGACTTCAGGACTAGACAAGTTCTTTATTTATATGAATTTGTACTAAGGAGGATTAGAAGTAATTTAGATGGTCCTTTACTCTTTCACTGTGCACGAAAAGTGAATACTTGACTTGAATTTACCATCAGGTAAAGGAGTCAGACTTGGCTACTGTACGGCTAATCATGTTGGTACATGATTCATCGCCTAGCATAAAGATATTCTAGAAAGAAAACATTTTCTTCTTACCATTCCAAACTATTTATCATCGCGACAGCTCAGTACAATCATACTTTTTCTTTTCATCGACTAAATCATGGCGGCGACGGCCAGCGACAGGCGAATAGAGCATAAAACAATAATTCATATCAAACTCCAATTTCCCGCGGTTTGGCTGCAATTTCTATTCATGAGCCACTGACATGCACGCGAACATATTAAATTAACATCACCAGAACTGTATTACAGTGGGATAAGGTCGCTTTTACAGCCAGCAATTTCGTCAGTTAGTATTTTGGGATGTCACCTACATTTTCCCTTTTGAAGGCACCTGCCAGTATATTTATATTCTGTTTTATAGCGTTATTGATTGTGAATTGTATGCGGATTTATGGTGTGATAAAATAGTTAAGGATACGTTACGGAGTTATATGGTGTTGGTACGATCTTGTAAGAGGTTGCGTTTTTGTATGAAATTCTATGTACAAAGAGATAACGCTGCGGAGGGAAGGGAAGTCTATGTGATTGTTAATCCTATGGTGTTTTGAAGTATAGGTCGCGGCACGGATGTTTAGCGCTAGACGAGAATAGCTGCGCATCGGTACAATCGTGTTCGTAATTGATTTGAAAATACTATTAAATATTTATCTGTTATTATAAATGTGACTTTAAAGTAATCTAATTAACTATATTATTAACTTTATGATAATATATAATGCTGAATGATGAGGCTCTTAATATGCAAGTACGAAAATTCAGTTACTTAATAGATAATTAAATATGTAACATGGTAACTTTCTCTGTTCCTATATCCCTATTTTAATAGATATATGTTTAATACATGCGTAATATATATAACAACCAAACTTTAATTAATATATTTATTTAACACATTTATCATATTTAATACAATTATATTCTGTTTTAAGAGTGACGCTCTTTCTTCAAACACCGCGGTGACAAGTGAGTGAGCGAGACAAAACATTCAAATAATGACATTTGCCACAGACACAATATTTAGCAATAATTTGTCAATTATAGAAGCATTATAATTATTACAACTATACTCATTTAGTGAAGACATAATATGCATTATTATAAGATACGTAAACAGATATTAATTAAGAAGAACCAGAATTATTACATACTAGCTGTCGCCTGCGACTTCGTCCGCGTTTACGTCGTTTTTTCGTTCGATGTTTTTATACCAATTTCTATGATTCTTAATAGTTAATAATATTAGGATTGACTGTAATTGAAAAGTAGACAAATAATAATCAGAAATCCGAGCTTAAAAATTGGCGCAACTTCTCCCGTTTTCCCAACATTTTCCTTCACTGCTCTGTTTCTGTTGATTGTAGCGATATGAATAGTATTCTATAACCTGCTCAGAAGTATGAAGAATAATTGTACCAAGTTTTGTTAAAATCCATCCAGTAATTTTTCTTTCTATAACGGTTATACAACAGACAGACAGACAGACAGACAAAAATTTTACTAATTGCATTTTCGGTATCAGTATCGATCCCTAATGACCCCCTGATAGCTATTTTCGAAATATATTTAATGTAAAGAATTGACTTCTCGACAGATTTATTATAAGTATAGATATGAGAGGGAAGCCGGGGCACCTCTTCTTGTAATATGGCACCCTACAAAATGTATTAATTCAACGACTAGCTAACCGCTCCGAACTAAACACAATCTCAAAGTCGTTAACATTTAAATAAACATTTAGCTCCATTTAAAAACATCGCCAACTGCAATTTGGTTCTGGAGAATTCTAGAAGTTAAATTAACGTGGGTTATACGCAGTGGGTTCATTGTTAATTGAATAAGAATGGATAACCGTTTTATTAGTTTCCGTTAAATTGGCCAATTATTTTTTAAGCCCAACGCAAAAGTGTTATAAGTTTGACGTGTCTGTGTCTGTCTGTCTGTGGCTTCATAGCTCCCGAACGAATGAATCGATTTCAATTTAGTTTTTTGTATTACAGGTGTTTTATGGGCGAGTGTTCTTAGACATGTTTGATGAACATCGATGAAGCCGTAAAAAAGTTAGGGGGGGTTAAAGTGGGGAAGAAAAACCAAATGTCTACATATGCTCAAGTGGGGTATCTGGTTTTTGCAGCGAGAAAAAATCGAATAATTGCCGGATTTTTTTTGATAGAATGAAGTTTGTCTGAACCGCTAGTAGATAATAAATAAATATGATAATATTCTTGTTTATTTTGATAATTTAATAATATATATAATTTCCTTACTTCTGAAGGGGTGTAATTTCTAGGGAAGCATTATAATTACTTAAACTTCGCGACATCTCATCACCTAAGTTACTAAGTTATGGAGTAACATATAACTTTACTTGTGAAGTTACCCAAAATACGAGAAAACATCAAGGGAGTATCACCATAGACTAAACAGAGATAGAAAGGAACAGATTTACAGCCGTTTTTTGCTGGTTAGAAAGAGAGGGAAGATCGTGGGACTCTGTCTCTAAATCTTTGGAGGCTTTTCAATCACTAAATGCTAAATAGCTTACGTTAGTTGAGTGAAGCTCCACGGAAAAGTAATTTTTGTATAACGACATACAGTTAAATTTATAACTTTATTTTATTATTATAATATGTCAACTTTTAACTTTTAAAGACAAACTATATATAGGTCTCGTCACGGATGTTTAGCGCTGGACGAGAATAGCTGCGCAACGGTAGAATCGCGCTCGTAATTGACAAACACACTATGGGGAACCAATCAACGCTCGCGCACCCGACGATCACGCGCCCCGCGCGCCGCGCCGTCCCCTCGATACCTTATTTTTGACTTCTGCACAAGTTTCGTTCAGCGCTAAAGATTCGTGACGCTACTTATACAAAATACGACATCTCTACGTTTGGAAATATATTTTAAAATATTTTCTGTCAGGGATTGTTAAAACAAGTTCGAATTTCGATTTCGAAGTTCTTAAACGATAAATCTTGCTATCTCTTTCTAACCGTCATACGTCTCCGCTCACAGACCTCATATTATGTGTTCTCTACGCTATGTATAAAACCTCTATGGTTTATTGTCCAGGG
Source organism: Eurema hecabe (assembly GCA_026213755.1). NCBI lineage: Eukaryota > Metazoa > Arthropoda > Insecta > Lepidoptera > Pieridae > Terias > Terias hecabe. Next base: position 1,420,940 of record JADANM010006098.1, read on the forward strand.
ACTCTGACAGCGTTATTTGGTGTTGCCAGGCCGATCATTTGTTAGTTTTGTTTATGGTCATAGATAGATATTATTATGAATACCATGAACAGGGAATATGGTATATATTGCATGGTTTATATGTATGTGGCATGTGTTTTGTTTTATACAATAATAATATTAATATTAGATATAGAAATTTGGTACGAAGATAGTCTAAAGTCTGGGAAAGGATATAGGCCATTTTTTTTTAATCAACCCCCAAAAGGTTGCGCGAGAGGTTGAAACTTTTTATATTTTTACGCTTTCACGGCCAAACTGCTGAACCGATTGTATTGGTACACAGATGGTCTAGAGCCTGAGATAAAACATAGGCTACTTTTTAACTGGAAAAAAGGGTTATAAGTGGGGAAGGGGGGTCAAGGTTTATATAAAAGTCCACGCGGGCAAGAGCTAGTATTAAATATTTTCAATTCCAATTTGTTTGATAAATACTACTAGCTTAGCCCCGCGGTGTTGCCCGCGTTTTATAAGGAAGAATAAATATGTATTTTCCCGTAATAAAACGCAGCTTTTGTGTCAACCCAGGTCACGAAACTCCATTAAAATCACTCCACCCGTTTAGACGTGAAGTAGTGACAAACACAAACTTTCTCCTTTATAATATGAGTGTAAATATTATCCCATTTGTTTATCGTGTGTATTATGTTATCAACGTCTATCGTGGACGCATATTTTATCGACATAAGCTGTACGGAGATCACTGAAGCTGAAAGATAAACAACGGAACTATATTTACTCTGGGAAACCTGTTTACCGCCATTTTGTTTATGACTTTTTCTTGTAAAATATTTATCTTTTTAATGTATCTGTGTACTGCTATTTTTGTATATATGTAAACTTATTTTACTAAATTATATTTATTAAAATGTTTCACTATATTTTGACTCTATAGAATTTACAGGACAGTGACGTCTTTTGAATAATTTCATTATGATACACAAAAGGGTTATTGTAAAAATTTTACTATTATGAATTTATAGTCCCAGTCAATGACTTCGAAGGTTACAATAATTCCCATAGAGCTAAAAATTAGTATGAAACTTCAGAATGGGGTCGATATTTGTCTGTGTATTGAAAGCACGTGTTGCTTATTGCCACAACCAAATATCGACCCTCAAACTTATTATATCTAGAACTCCTAGACATTTTTGAGTGTTAAAAAAAAATTAAAAGGCACTACAACTAGCCCAAGATTGAGAGAAGAAGAGTGGAGAGCCCTTACCTGCAGAGCTACTTATGGTGGTCACGACTCTCAGCCGAGGTTACGAAGTAGAAGAAGAAGAAGAAGACTAGACATTCAAAATTTGTTGGATACAATCCGGAGGTGTTCAAGTGTCGGGTGAACAGGTTTCTGGGCAAGCGCGCTCCAGCATAGATCGTGACGTCGCTTATCACCTGACGACCCGTGGTTAAGCGCAAGCCCATACAGCATTAAAAAAAATGCGATATCTCAGCACTGCCATTAATTAAGAAGAAGAAAAATGTTCGGAATACTATTATAAACAAATTGTGAAAAGTCCCCATCAATCCCCCTTGTGCAAAATTTCTTATTGATTATGAAAGACTATTTGTTTAATTTGATCTTTAAAAGAACTAGTGAGATTTAGAAGGAGTACTTGGACTTGGTCCTATACATATAAAGAAACATAAAGAAAAGTAGTCGTATTGAAGTTCATATATATAAGTACTAGCTGTTGCCCGCGACTCTGTCCGCGTTTACATTCATAAAAAATTTATTCCTCTGGAAACTGGATAAAAATATCCTATGTCCTTCTCCTGGTTCTAAACTACATCCCCACCAATTTTCAGCCAAATCAGTTGAGCCGTTATCGAGTTATAAATGGTGTAACTAACAAGACTTTCTTTTATAGATATAAGATTGTAGTTCATATTATGTTTTTGTTTCACATTGTCATCATGTCGTCAGTTTCTTATCGACCAATCACGAAATGGATGTTCCAACATCATGTCATGTTCGTTGAATCTTCCTGGTGGTAATCTATCTATATCATCGGAATATTTTATTTTATTATGTAAGAATACGGAAATCCACCATTTCTTTGCTCATTTTGTAATATATTTGTACATTGAGGCAATGTTTATTTATTTCATATCTTTTGAAGGCTGGCAACATCTTTGAACAAAAAGTTTTGTATTTTTCCAATATGTGGATCGAACTCACTACCCTTTGAGAAGAATTCAAAATGTTACCACTACACCATCGGTCACCAAATACACCTAAAGCTGATATGATAAGCAAGCCCGGTTCAAGGTTCCTAAAATGAGTTTTTAACTGTTGTCTGCATAGACGTGTAACGCATAGACTGATAGTCCCTTAATAATTGGTCTGACGTAAGTGAAGCCAAAACTGTATATATCTAGGTGATAATAACTCCTTCTTATACTCGATGACAAGCATACAAGCCTGCTATAAGGAATTTACCCTATAAATATTTAATAAATTAAATCTACGAAAAACATGGTAATTTCAATGCGATGCACTGCCTATGTAAGTAGACAAAATTGTCTACTTTAAAATGGCTTCACTTTGCATGCTAATATTACGATTCTAGATGTAATTATTCTATGGTGGTCTGTATAAAGCGTCTCACGACGCGGCGGTTGATAGCACGCTGCGATTCTCTCTAATGCTTGGCTAATGTCTTTTTTGAGCGCTTTTATTGTGCCATTTACTTGTAATCTCCTTAACGGCTTCATATTTTGAATGCTAGTATTAGCCAGCCATTTTATAATATGCATGCGTTATGATAATAATAGCTGTTGCCAGGGACTTTGATATCCCTCCCCTTATGACCCATTTTCCAGTATAAAGTAGCCTATGTCTTTCCTCAGGCTCTAGATCATCTGTGTACCAAATTTCATTACAATCGCTTGACTAGTTTTGATGTGAAGGCGTTACAGGCAGACAGACAGAGTTACTTTCGCATTTATAATATTAGTAGGGTTGTGTGTTACACACCCTAGTCATCGGACGAAAAGCAATGACGTCATAGTCTTGAGGACAGTCCTTAAATTCATTTCAAAAGCTGGAACCGTTAAGGTGCAAACTGTTCCTAGATTATTCGCTAGATACTGATTAATGTTATTAATGTGAATGTTTGTAAGGATTCATAATATTTTGGTAAAATTGGGGCGAATATACCTACACGTAAATCGTAATTGCTATCAATTGAATTGTTTATTAGTAAAATAATTAATTTATTGGAATCGATTGTTTTATTAGTAATGAAGTGTCACACTCAATTATCGGCGAGTGACTGTGTATAATGAAAATAAATAATTAATCGCGCAGTGCGTTTGTCGCTTTCTACGTAATTGTTAATATTTCGGGTTAATCCGCTTAATTGCGAATAATTATAATTTAATTGCATTTTATTTAATTGTAAAATTTAAATTAATTATTCATTTTAATTTAGTATTTAGTTTTTAATAGGTATATAATATATATTTTACTGCGGTGATTGGGCTGTGTCGTGTAAAGTTTAAAGCCTAGTCTGTTTCCCACTATATCAATGTTTTTACTATAATATTACTTACATATTGCGGAAGAAAACAAGATTATTAAAATTAATAATAACAATAACAATGACAATTTATTTACGACTTTACTTGGCTTAATTAAATTAAATTTATAAACTTAATGATCGTCTTGTCCGCAATAATCACACAGCCTCAGTACGGGATAGTCAAGTACATGTGTTTTAAATCTTATAGTTACACTTTTGGTTTGAATTTATAATGTTTCATCGTTACACTAAGCGCGAAGCTACTTACACAGGCGCCATTTTAGAAAGACATCCGCCTTACGCGCCGGTAAAATAACTTAAAGACTACTTGTCAAACTGACGTATGTATACAGATTAAAAATAGTGATAACAAAACTAAAGCGGGCGTGCATACGGCCGCGAGTATGACGCATTTGTATGTTTGCTATAAACAACAATTTAGTATTACAAAATACATAATTAATACAAATTTACCGGGGGTAGGTCTCTTTCGCAGGAGACCGACTGGGTGGGTACCCCCACAGTGCCAGACATTCTACCGCCTGAACAGTGATGTGAAAATGTCACTGTGCTCCGGTCTGAAGGGCACTGTAGCCAGCGAAATTACTGGGCTAGTGAGTCTTAACATCTGATGACTCAAAGTGGGGAGCGTCGGTGCAGTGCACCCCTGCCCGGAGTTGGGCTTTATAGCAAAGTTCCGGGTAGCACTGCATTGGCTATGGGCTAGCGTTACTCTTACCATCAGGAGTGCGTCAGCTCGTCTCCCCTCTTCATATCATAAAAAAAAAATAAACCCGGACCAAAAAAAGCAAACAACATTCAACATTCATTGTAACATTCCTATTAAACACCTAACGACCTGATGACCTTGAAGACCTGAACCGATTTCACCAAACATAGCTAAGAACAGTCTCGAAGAATATGCCTGTAAAACAAAAAAAAAACTCATCAGAATCATGCGTTTGGGAGCTACGATGCCACAGACACATACACAACTTATAACATCCCATTTTTGCGTAGGGTGTTAAAAAACATCTCAAATGTCCAGTAAGCATACCTTAAGTTAGGAATCTATAGCCCGGAGCGCGCTAGCTCTCACGAAACTCTTTGAACCTTAAAACCAAGTTTACTCATAAAATATTACAAAAGAAAACATGAAATACGTTTCCAATTGAGCCTTTTGAAGGCGTTACTTGGATGCTGATGTACCTTCGAATGACATTGTTGCGTTTCTTTTAACCCTTAATTTGGCAGAGGTTCAATGTGTTATATATATGTAAAATTTATGTATATTTATAAGTTTAGGGTAGTAAGGAATCCAGAAAAAATAAAAAAAAATGTTGCGACCTTCAGGTTTCCAGGAAACCAATGTTCATCGGAGTGAACATTGCCAAATCTGTCGAGTAATACCACTTTATTGTAATGTTTACTGTGATGAACATAATCAAATTAGGGTACACATTCAAACAGGTAGTGCGGTTTACAAAATATTTTTATTTATATAAAAAACAAAACAAAGACATAACAAAATATATTTTATAACATAATAGAGCCTCTTCTAGCATTTCACAAAAAAACTTAATATTTTTTTGTATGAAAATTGAGAAAACAATTACGAGATTTTTTTCCGGTAACAAAACAGAGTCTTATATTACATTTCATGCAGTACACAGTAGTATTTTTTAGGCAATATTTGCACCTCCCCATGTCTTCTTTTGTATTAGGAAAGTGGCAAATATTGTCGAAACGTATGGGGCTAATGGGCCTGGGTAACTTAGGGTTCCTTATAGTTGAATTTTCATCAGTATCTTCTGTCTTTTATCAGTATCTTCTAAGCTATTATCAGCAAAGTGTAGAAATCTACGAATCTGTTGATAGCGTTTTAAACTCATTAGATCTGCTATCGGAGCATACCGGAATCTACTGCTCCAATAGTCTAGGTAACTAGGCATTGTGACAATACCCATAAGTATATGGATAGCTATAAAATCACGCATTTCGTCTTCTGTCACTTGAATAGATTTGCCAGTTTTTTGAACAGAGTATAGATTTGACTTTCTTGGTTAGTACAAATTTCGGAACTTTCTTTCGTCTTTTAGCCAGCACTGGAGTAACGTGGGCTCGAGTTTTCCTGGTAGCACTTTCAGGAGTTGATAAAGGGGCTTCAGATGGAAGAGATGGTATAGAAGATAAGGAAGGTATGTTCTCGTAGTTCGGTTCTCTAGTCGGCGTAGCTGGGCAAATTTGACGTAGAACTGGAGTCAATTGCAATGATGTTTCTGTAAAATCAAATTCAGGTGGATTGTCCCCAGTGTCATGATCTTTAGCATCAGGTTCAGGACTGCTTAAAATATGCATTCGCATTAAAGATGAATCTAGAGATGGTGATGATGATGAAGCTAAACTTGGAGTATGCAGATCTGCCAATTCATTGTCCATGTCGGACCTATCACTGGTATCTGAGGGAGCATGCTGTATAGGCACAAGCGCCAATATTTTTGCCGTGCGTTCATGCAAAGTATGCTGTTGGCAACAGAAAATACCGAAATAAGCAAAATAAAACCCATAACTTCAAAATGTTAAAAAAAAAGACATAACTATTTTGGATTAATTTATCATTAGGTATTTGGCATCGTTTACCGTGATGAACATAACAAATTGTAGGTACTTTATAGGTTATTTGGCAATGTTCATCACAATAAACATAAGCTTTTGGCGGGTCATAAAACTTGAGGATTCACATAAAGGCACATAATTCACACACCAAAATATAACAAATAGTCTAGATAAGTTAGTGAAAGCATTAAAATACTTGAAATAATAGAAAATCAAGTGAAATCTTTACCTTGCGGAACATAGACGACCTGCGAGGCGCCGACATTTTGCTTTGACAATGACAAGTAAAAATGTTGCCAGGTGCGTAGACTATTTTTTTACTATTAAAAAATATTATATACGGTATGATAATATTACAAAAAATACTAATTTGTATGTTTCTCACAGTGAACACAATCAAATTAAGGGTTAAGGGCTATATAAATGTAATTAGAATTTTTTTAATAGTTCATTATTGAGGATTTCTATTAGAGTTATGTTTGTTTAAAAATATATATAAAAATGAATGAATGTGTTGCGAACTCAACAATGCCTACGACCAATTTGGCTTTTTTAAAAGGACGATAGTCCACATATAGGTGAAAGTTAAGATTAGTATCATTGTTTCAGTTTTAATTATTTAAAATAAAAAAGCGCCCGAAGTTTGATAGAATTATTTTGAAATCGAAAACTCTCGAGACAATGACGTCACAAATACAAAATAACAAAAATACCTAAAAACACTAAATTGAGCCGATCTTTAATCGCCAATGGTTTGATATCGCCAACTTAATCAGAAGTCAAATCAAAATATTTTTATTCAACTAAGCTACATAACTACGATAATAACACTTTTGAATCGTCATAGCATTAAAAATCAAATATCTTCAAGTCACATCTAATCAACATAAGCGCGATGCAGTATCAGTTTTATAGAAGACTAAGCGCGCCCCGCAGTTTAACCCGCATTACGCATGTAATATACACAAAAACCTCCCTTAAGAATAACTCTACCTATAAAAAAAAACCGTATCAAAATCCGTTTCGTAGTTTTAAAGATCTAAGCATACATAGGGATGTTTTATACTATGAGATACAATCAATACAATATACACCTTATAATCTTCAGTGTTCCAAATCCAATCTTCACAAGTTACCTGACTATACCCTCTAGTAGTTGTAAGCCCATAATTTCTAATTAAATACGAGTCAAACTTACTTTACTTTGTTACCAAATCCCCTGTCGTTAAATTACATTAGAACCGGGATACGTTCAAAACAATGGTCTCGCTGTAACATTGAAACTCGACTAACTATCGCGAGAATAATTCAGTTTCATAATGTTTACAGTTCCTCCCAAAGTACACGGTACTATATTGGTAAGGTATACTGTATTTCTAATACTTGTTTACCTTGATAATGTTGCCGTGAACAAGTCTAAAATATCTTTTATTCAAAATTCAGTTTCAAATGAAGTCAAGTGTCTAGACTACATATCGTAACATAATCGTAATGGTATTACAAAATAATCATTTATCACCGCTTCGAAAGGCACTTTCTATATAGAAGAATCATCTTGTATGTATAAGCTAATTATAATATGAAATACTCGTCGTTGCTAAAAGAATACAAGCACTATAATAATGGATTCACAACGGATGTCTTCATGAAGTGATATCAATAGATACAAATTATAAATAACAATCAAAAAGCTGTTGCCCGCGACTCCGTCCGCGGGGACCTTCATATAAACTTTGACCCCCCCCTTCCCCCTTATAACCCCTATTCCAGTTATAAAGTAGCCTATGTCTTTCCCCAGCTTTATACTATCTGTGTACCAAATTTCGTTTTAATCGGTTCAGTATATTAAGCGTGATGGAAAGACAGACAGACAGAGTTACCTTCGCATTTAGAATATTAGTATGGTGAGGTGACTCGATACAGTAATGCTAATACGAAAAGTATACTTTTAAAAACACATTTCTTCATTATAATAACACAAATAAATTTAAATATTACACTTTTAAAAACGCTAACCATTTATATTAGTGGAACCAGGGGATTGACCTCGGGCGAGTGAAATATGTATTACAGGCGAAATGAAAAAAAAATTATCTTATTTTTATTGATGATTTTTTAACAAATTTTACCTCAAATTGATACCAGAAATTTGGTCGAATTTAGCTAAGTACATTTATTATAATTTAACGGACAACTAAACAGGAGTTTCGCCTGGTAAGCGAATGCCTTAGAAATATGCAAAGCGAAATCACTTATCAGTGTTTTACCAGCCTTCATTTTTTTTTAATTTTCTTTGTTAAAAAGGAAGGAGTAATGGGATATAGAAAGGGAAGAAGGATAAACGGACATCAATGTCATCACTTGACGCTAGTTTTCTGAGAGATGGTACTACCACTCTCGGTTATTCAACATGGCTTTACCACCTCGAAAATCTTTAGATAACTCTCTAGAAAGTAAGCCTAAATCCATATTCCTTATATAATTTATATTGTGGTCTAACTTCGTCAAGGACGGAACATGATTAAGTAATCACAGCGCCGGCTTTAACTAACTTGTGCCGGTTATGAGATAATGAGACAGAACTTATTGTGGCTTATCTTCGCGGTAAATTTGGTTAAAAATAATTTGTTTATTTTGAGTAAGATCTACTGACCGAATTAGAGGCTTGTATTAAGTTATGTTCACAAGTTTACTGCTTATAAGATAGAACTTATTATGGTTTATCTCTCTGTGGTATTTTTGCTTGAAAGCAAATTGTTTATTAAAGGACTTATTAGTTTGTAATATTTTTTTTAATCGGATAATTTTAAGACATGAATATATCTCGGCTTTAATCAAATTTCGCAAGGAATAAGTTTATTTTACTAATTTATTTTGACTGATGTAAAGCTTAACTTGAAATTATTATGCAAATCAATACTAAAACTCTATTTTAATAAACCTGTTTACAACTAAATATAATTTGAAACTAATCTTTGGTATGATAGTTATGTGGAGAACCAACATATACACGCACACCTATCTTCCGTGGTCAACACACATTACTATACAAATTCATAAGATAGACTAAAGTAGTACATAGGTATGACCAGTTCTAAAACAGATCTGAAACGTCTTAATTCAATAATGCATCGTCTCAGGATTCCGGTCACGCTGTAAGGGGTGAGGGGGGAACTCACTGGAATATATTGTGCTCTTGTATTAAATTGTTTCTGTGAACGCTTCTTAGTCTCACACATAGCTTGCCTTAAGCTCCCGTAGACTAAAGACTTTTTAGTCTGTGGAGAGTTGAACGTAGTTGTTAGCGAATCATTGTTTATTGTTCATACTTATTCAAACTTATCGGTACATAATAGACTATCGTGTTCGGATCTTAGATTTGTATTGAGATTTCCAATTTAGTTTACTTAGAGATGTTGACTGATACAGCGTGCTTGTTAATAAATGATTGTTTAAAGAAAAATAGAATTAACTGTTCAGTATGAGTTTATTTGTTAAAACCATTCTGTTCGGTGATATTTTCTATAAGATATTTCAAACATTTGTACTTCTTTTTGCAGCATAAGAAACATCTTGAGGGAGTGTATCACCAAATTGAGATCTTGTCACTTCTTCGAATTATATTTTTGAAGTGCTTGTCATATTTTCTCGTAGCCTGGCTAATGTCATCGACCTTTTTTACCTAAACTATATTTAAGCTAAAAGGTTAATTTTACCCGTTTAATTGAGTATCCGTTCCGTAGCACGTGTTTTAAAGATTAAACGAGCAGGCGAGCCACCTGATAGAAAGTGGCCATCGCCGCCCAAGAACACTCTTGGAGCTTAATAGCTCTGGAAGTAGTTGCATGCCCTTTAAAAAGGGTTTCACTCTCTTCTTGAAGAACCCTAATAAGTTATTTACTTAGTGAAATAGTTTTTGATTCAGTTGCAAAGAAACAATTTAATAAAACTGCGCAATATATTCGAACAATTTTCTCTTCGCGTCGCGTGACCGGAATCCTGAGACAATGCATTATTGAATTAAGACCTGCAGCTGACGGCTACGTGATACGATAAATGTGTTTCAAAGTGTGTCTGAAATAGCGAGTCCTTTAGTGTCTTGTTTAATAAAACTGTGTGTTCGAAGACCATGGAATAGTATAGAGGAATAGTATATTACACGCATTTATTCATGTATTTAAGAAAACTTAAAAAAACTTCTTCTAGAATCAACGAAACTTCTAGAACAAAGAAAATCGGTCTGGTAAAATAGTATGTGCCTCACGACTACGTTGCATATCTTTAAAATAGAGAAATGGAAAGAAAATGGTGACGAAAAGGAATAAAACATATTTGCCCATTTGCAAAAAAATGCAAGTCTGTGATGAAAGTTTTCACTACAATAAAGTTGTTTATTTACTAATAAAGTATGCTTTATTTATATTACTATCTAGCCTATTTACTAATTTGTAAATTACATTTGACCTAAATAATTACGTAAGCATAAATCTAAGAACGTGTCCAGTAACACTTATACTTAGTTTGTGTTAAGGCGAAGACAATTGGTTCATGTGTTCTTTGTACGCGGCACTTGTCACTGCATTTATTAATTTATTTGGAAGAAAGTAAATAATAAAATATGTTAAATAATTAATCACCCATACAGGATAACAGCTATATAGCTGCTATATAGCATATAGCAGCTAGATTATATACCACGAATTTCTGTTACACGTTGTATAGCAGCTATATAAGCCGTTGAATGTTAAAGAAATATTTTATCTATGAAAATAAATAAACAAATTCTATTCTTTTATTCTCCAGAGGACGAAAAAACGTCGAGCATTTAAAGCCACGGCCATTAGTATCGCATGACAAATACAAGCGGCTAATAAATCGTTCTGTAGGTGGACGAAATATTACCCTATAGAATTTGGTACAACCCTACGCTTGGATGTTTTTTAAGACTTTTTTTCATATGATGGTCAGCTGATCAGAAGTTTGACTATAGGTAAACGAAAACCTCCTCCCGTAAATAACGCAGTCTTTAAAATAGAGTAACAGGAAAAGCTTTCTACCAAAAAAAATAAAAAGAAACGATAGAAGTAATCCTGATGGGAAAAATTGGCCTCCAAAATTATGACTTACCGAACAAAACGTAATGAATAGGTACCTCAGTTTTCTTTAGAATGTCGTGGTTGACCCTTCTTTTTTATTTTATAGAGGGAAATTCTTTTAGGCATACCCGCCGCGTGGCTGATGGTAAAGTGCGACGGGTTATGTGGGACTCGCCTGGCCATTGGGCGTGTTGTGCGGCACGCTAGTCGCGCCGCACGGCCAGAAATACCCACTAAAACCCTCTGCCACTCGTAGCCCTTGTGTCGGAGCGGGGGAATCGTGGTTGACCCTGGACGAGCTTACAAATGTAACCCTTGTCTTCTATCTATCAGTTAGAATCTCATTGCAATCCATTCAGTAATAAAAACTTTTAACTTGGAATAAAATACATTTTTATGTTGATACAAAAAGTTATTTTTATAGCTAATTGTTTTGAAAAAAAAACAAGTAAATAAATCGTTTCTTAAATATTGTTCCACCCAAATCTGGTTCAACCCTACCCTCAAAACTTATTTTAAGATCGTTCGGTCATAAAGTACCGGGTTACTTGTTGCGGGGTTAAATAAACTGGGTGTTTTAT
>JADANM010006098.1:1444366-1456324 GCA_026213755.1 Eurema hecabe
TTTTTGTAATAAATTTGATTTATTTACGTTGGAATTTAGATTTTTGCTAAAAATGAGATAGTAATGTAATGACTGTTTAGTAATGAATTCCAATAAAGTAGAGATAGTATCTCCCAGATTATTTAATTTCCTTGACCAGAGTGGTCAGGATTGACCGAACGATTTGAATGTGTACTGGCCAAGACTTTTCTTTCTCTCAGGTTCTTCAACGCCACACGAGGACGTGTGATCATCAGGACGATCGTGTCGGCGCGCCTGAAGAACTAAGCTGGAATTAGCGCTATCTATGATTTCTTTTCGGAACGTCAAGCGGTTATGCTTGGGGATGGTTGACACGGATCGAATGACAAGACTGAATGAAATGAGTTTGTTGTTATCAAGTTGGTAGTTCGTTTTACGAACGATCGTTAGTTTGGCTAACCTGATGCGAGATTTAATTAATGCTGAAGTTCATCATAGAGATTAATCTGTAGTCATTGTAGGGTTTCACCGGTCCAATTCATTGTAGGGTTTAACCGGTCCAATGACTTGCTTAAAGAGGTGTATATCCGGTCTAGCACCATAGCCTATAGGGATATACACCTGGTCTAAGATAAAATAAAAAGAACCTATCTGGTCTAGCTTGCTATAGGTAAATAATACGGTCTAGCTTGCTATAGAGATATGGTTTCGTTAAATCCGGGCCAGCACAATGCTGAAGGGATAATGCAGCTGAAGGGTCAATTGACCGGACCAGCAGGATTTGAAAGGATAATGTAGCTGAAGGGTCAACTGACCGGACCAGCAGGATCTGAAGGGTTATGCTAACCGGACCAGACTTGATATGATTTTATTTAATTTAAAATAATAAAGTTAGTGGTTATGCCTGAAACATGTCAGGATGATCGAACAAATTATAACTGAGAAGACGCATACGAGGACGTATGCTCGTCAGTATGGCCGTGTCGGCGCCGCCATCTGGTTTTGTAAACAACTTGTGCAGCGGGCGTGACGTCATCGATCACCCCACTACTAAAACAGTATAAAAGACAGCGCTTGTCCGTCAGTACGCACATTGGCTAGCCGACTGTCGCCCGGTGCACAAGTTGTACCAACGGCCGTGCTTGCATTATAATTAATAAATTATAAATTGTGATTTAACTAATTAATTAGTTAAAATAAAGAAGTGTGTTCTGAAGTGATTTCTGTGTTTCTTTTAAAATAATGTCGGACCCTGAGCCTATATATACTTATCTTTCAATGGCGCTAGTGTCATAGATGTTGAGAATACCATTTAGTAGTTTAGAAGATGTTTAACCCCTTACTGTGTACTTAAATATAAATTAACATGCGTTTCAGTATTCGGCCATTAGCACCACATTTTTTATTAAGAAACAAATCACTTCTCTAGTCTCACAAATTTTAGTTCATTTAATTGCTACTGAAAAACTCCTTCACATACTTCGGATCTATTGTAACGTTCTGATCACTTCATATAATACATACAAACTAATGTCAAGACAGTTTTATTATAAACAATTTTCAGCTTCGTGCTACACGCGAATAAAGTTGCCTTTTTACCTTCGCGCAATATTTTCAAAGAAAAACGTAAGAAAGATGACTAAGATTAAGGTGAAAAATGAATAGTTTCTAGTTATCCTGCGTTCGTGCGGCTGCAAGGCGGAAAAATATTACGCTACGTTTCAAACATTTCATACGAGAAATATAAGCTTAGTATGTCCTGGTACTGTTGGGGCCCCAGGACTTTAAATACAATTGTTTAATTTAAAAGTGTATTTATATAGCCTGGTTGAGTTCAGATACTTGAAGATGCTAATTTTAAAACAGCGCCATTTAGTCCCACGCTTAGCAGAGCTTACGATATGGCAACTGGATAACAGCTACATTACATGTAGGTAGGCATACAATTATCTTTTGTAAATTCATAAATAATATATCACAATATATACCGAGAAAGTAACCAAATGTGAAATATAAATTATTTTTGTATTATCGGGGGGTCGAACCTATTGCCCTTGTTGCAGAAGGCAGTTGCGGTATCACTGCACTAAGCGGTGGTCGAGATATATAAAAATCTGGCCGTTCGCATTCGCTTAAAAAACGATCGTGAAATCTGTACTAATGTATCTAAACTAATAATTCTTTAGTGAGTAATAATTTTAATTCTAAAGCTTGAAAATCTTCAATAACCACATGCTTAATCTGATAGTTAAGTTTTTACTTAAACAATAAAGCGGGGCATTACTCTTCTCTTAATTACTTATTAAGTTGAAAGTTTAATTCGGTAAACGGTCATTACGACCGTTACTTTAAGGCATTGCGAGTTATGTAGGGCCCTGGGCCTTTAAATCGCTGGCTTCTAGGCCCCTTGGCAGGAGAGACGGATCTGTTTAAGTACCAGGTACATCATAGTGTTTGCACTTATTTCTGAGTATTTAACTTATTAGGTTTCATGTTACTTTTTGTAAATGAAAATGTTATCTTATTAGACTTTTTTATTATATAATAATATTTCGGAATTGAAGAAGTTCGTGGGGATTTATATATTTAATACGATATAACTACAACGATTTAGGTACAACTTAATAATTAATTAACGTTTTATACACCGGTTCTTCTCTATAGGAACTGCCTTCCGAACCGGTGGTAAATGTTTTGTGATACCATGACGATTCAAAAGTGTTACTAAAGGTCGACTAATTGAATAAAGATACTTTTGACTTTGACTTTGACTATAATGCGTAATATGAATATAGATCGCTAAAAATATTGCAAAGTGCATAACTAGTTAACAGCTGAAACTATTTCGATAAATCTTTTTAGAATATTCCTTGAAGTACGTACGATGGTGGTTTTTAAGCAGATAAAAACGGTAGATGTAAGATATAAGGATACTGGTCAATAATTAAGCTAGTCATATACTTAACTAATAGTTCAAACCAAAGTGTTAATATTCCTAATGATTAAATGTATCAATTACTTAGTTGTGTTTGTCCATGCATGTATATGTGTATGATCACCAGACCATCAGAACGTCTAACCATATAAACATAACACCAACAGTAAAACACCTCCGACGTAATTCAAACACTTTAACACTTAAAACGATGAGCCGCTTGTCACCGGACGTTATTAATTATGCTTCAAAATTATATAACGCTAATTTATCGAAAGCACTCGACTTGAGATACGCTTTCATAATGATTACTGTTGATGAAAATTCCAAGTGAAAATAAAAGGGAAACTTCGTCGATCACTTGAGTTCGATAAATCGATGACGTAATTACTTGAGTTCAATAAATCGATGACGTAATTGAGGCTGGCTTTGTAGCTTATTAAGAAGTAGGTTTTAATATAAAACTAAATCGCCAAATTTTTTTGTAAGTGACTTTTCCTTTAATAACGAAGACGGTTTTTAAGCAGGATAAAAAATAGTGTAACCTACAGCTAATATGTATTAGATTCTAGTTCTTAGCTAGGGGTTCGACTGATCTATGATTCCTTTAATTTAGAGTTTAGACTAATCCTTTTTATATCCAAACATAATATCTAATTGACACGCACCGAATTAAAAAAAAACTAAAAAATTGGCAGAAAAATTCAGTTGACTTATAAAAGCAAAACGTTAATAGCTCCATCGGATTTAATAAACGACGTGAAAGGGTACTCGTGTACCGAGATATAAACATAAATGCGTCTAATGGCTGTTAATGTAATAAAAAGCTGAGCCTGCCAGTGATTGATTGGGTCTGAGGTCGTGATGTCTGCGCAACTTTGTATAAAGTCTATAGTTTTTTAGCGAATGAAACTACATGCTGCGTGCTCTAATTGTATTCTCTTTATTGACGAATGTCGTTGGTATTTATACATGCTTTTTATATATGTGTGGTCGTCCTACATAGCCACACACATTTGCAAGAACAATATCAATGTACGAGCATGTGCAAGTATAATAAATACCTATCGGGGTCAGGCTGTAGTTACTAAGTGCCTGCAATACGTAAGTTTTATGAGCAGGCGCCGCCCATGAGCACTCGTGTTGTCTCAAGTATGTTGCCGGCCTTTTAAGGATAGGTACGCTCTTTTTTTCAAGGTCCCCAAGTCGTATGTGTTCGGGAACACTGCATGAAGAAGCTGATTCCACAGGATGGTTCGTACCAATTTTACTAGTTATATTCCATTCTTTGGATAGTATTGACGCCATTTTGTAATATAATCTTGCGTTTTACCACCTCTGCTCATAAATAGACGCTAAGTGTACGTCGTTAATGTGTTATCCATACGTCTAGTCTTTTAATCAGGGGACAGGATTTGTATCAAAGGGAACAGCGTGCAGAAAGAGTAAAATGAGTTTCTGGTGCACCATTATTTGCTCGGTTTTCTGGGAAGGATGGTACCACTTCAGTCAAGCTTAAAGATAATATTTAATGAAATAAGTATATGTCATACTAGCTGTGCCCGCGACTTCGCCCGCGTAGAAAAGTGACTTTGGGCACCATTTTTGAAAATGTTCAACAACAAACGTTCAGCAAGTGAATTATTTAAATTGCCATAACTTTTTTATTTATCAACTGATTGACAAGAATTAAACACTAAATGTTAAGGGAAGCTTACCACAATAAACCATTGAAAACCACATCTAGATAGGATAAGCTGTTTCTGATATTAGCGTGCACAAACAAACAGACAAACAGACAAAAACTAAAAAAAATCATTGTTTTAGGTTCTATTGCGTTAATAAAGGTCTCCTATAATATTTTTTCTCATATTATATCTTCCATGTACAGACAGCGACTCGTTACGTTTTTATTATAATATTATTATATGAATATATATTACTACAACCAAACGCATATTAACAACTCAACGTAAACAATGGAAGGTCTAACTTTGCCCTTTCGAATAAAACTCGTAAAATAGTCTGATAGAGAGAGGTAAGTGAATTGTTTGAGTTAATAAGACCCTTTTAGCGGGCTGATTCTCAAATTCGCTTAGCGTGCACATAATTTTGTTACTGTTTTTAGTGATCTATGCTCTCACTAGCCTTGAACTACGCTTTACGGTTTACCTGAACGATTAACCGCACCATTAACCCTCCATAATTATATTTAGCCTGATAAATATAGTCAATATAAAGTCGTGTAGTAGTAATCGTTTAGGCTAAGCTGAATTAGACCCTCCTTCTTAGCAAATTAGTATTTTATTTTTTTGCTGTAATTGGTCAAGACATTCTTATATGAATGCCAGTGCTACTGAACTCTCGTGGCCTACATCCAACAGGTTTGTGCTACCCTGGAACTATCTCATCGTATTATGGAGAGTCAGTTCTCCATTTTTTTAGACTATTCGAGAAACTTTCTCTCCAAAAGGTTGTAAAGAAATATGATTGTAAATAATGATTGTAAGTTAAGCCAAACCGGGACGTGTATTGCCAGCTTTAGCACCTCGCTATACCCAGCTACGTAGAAGGCTACGTAATTAATTAAGTGGAATTACGTTAATGGTATTGTTATAGGATTAGAAAGTGATTGATTTCTTAATAATGATTGATTTTAGAGCGGGCAAGAGGTTGAGTTAGAAATCGCATGGTTAAATTTAATAGTAATAGTAATAAAAAGTTCTCTAAATAGTATAGTAAATTGCTTAGATAAAACGTAACCTTTCTGCTGAATCTACTACTTATACTAGACATTTGTCATATATAATTAACCTTCCCTGAGGCATTCTAATACTACAGTGAAAACCAACCTTTGCTCCTGAGTAGCTATCGGGTTTAAAACGTATCTTTCCACAGTCAGAGTGTGCAAAGGCTCTGTGTAATCTGATTAAAGTTGTCGACCAGTGATTGTTATTCATAAGCTACGATAAGATGGGGTTGACATGTCCAATCGGGAAAAACTCCGAACAATTATTATATAGAATAAAAACAAAAACTCAAATAGCAACTGATTATTGCATTTAAAACGTCGCTCAACCAACTCACTAACGCCCACGCATTACAAATTGTCTCTTAAAACTCACTCGCTGCGAAATTATATTTATAATTTGAAACTTGTTCGAATTAAATGCAGCGTAATGAAATTAACTCGGAATAAAACGCAGTTTCGCGATTACCGCGAAAATTGAGCATCAAATTATTCCAAAGTTTCAAACTAAAATTCAGTTTTAATTTCGTTTCGGGATTTCGCTGCACTGGTACGGTACGGAGGGTAATCGCCGATGATTTATTTGTCGCAAACTTGGAATTCAACTTTTTGTTAGCTATTAATTTTGCATTTTAAATTAGCTACGTTCGGTTTGTACCGACTATGTCGATTTCAGTTAAATATAACTGTTATAAATGGCTGAAAGTTGGTTTGTTTGATTTTAATTTTAAAATCAAAGTATGGATAAGTTAAGTTTATTTTATCACAAGTATAATAAATGTCCTTATAATCCTAAGAAAGTAACTTAAAGTTTTTATGTTCATAAAAACTTTAAATATATCTATACGGGAATTTTCAACATTATTAAAATACCTTTTAAGTCAAATCAGTACATAAATTAAGACAGGTTTAAAATAATATACTAAAATAACAAAAATATGTGGCTTTTAGTAGGTCAAATAATGTTAAAATCAGTACAGTACAAACCTCAAACCATAATAAAATGTTATAATCTGTATATTGAAAGAAAAATATATTCTGTCAAAGTACCGCGCGTTTATAGACTCTATGGATTTAACAGCGTAGTAACGAAGGATCATTCGTGTTTATGTCACTGTGAATTACCTGACGCGTCCTCCGAATGTTCTGGAAACGCAGTGTGAAGTGACAGAAATTATGGCGGGTAAATTGTTTACTTATAAGTAAATGGTAACACTAGAGGCTTTTTTTTCTTTTTTAAACTTTTTAAGACCAGCGTTAGAGTTTTGGCGGGAATCTTGCGGCGTCTATTTGTAATATAAAATGAATATTCGTTTTTTGGTGCATAACCCTGCCCTGTTTTACTTGAGTCATTGAGATTCAATGTGCCAAGGTGTGTCCCGAGACCGGGTAAATTTCTTTTATTCTCGTCCTCTTTATATAAATCTAGGGCGGGTATGAATTCGACTTTGCCCCGAATCTGTAACAATTATAACTGTTTATCTAAAAATAGTGATTTAGATCTTTTTGTAAATCTAGTTAATTTTAAACGAGTATTAAGAGCTCTTCTTGCTGCTCATAAACTTATTATTCGGTAGTGTATACAGTTTTTTATCTTTTTTATATTAAGCTTATAAATTCGCTGATATATTGCTGTCGATCATTTTATTATTATTTTTATGTATTTTTTTGTCTGTAATATTTAGATATTTTGTGTATTTTACTTAACTTAAAAAAAAATAATTTTTATGTATCTCTAGTGTAGTGACTGAACTAATATTATGTACCAATATAACGCATGCTATATCCTTTTATAAAAAAAAGTTCATATAATCTAATGTCAAAGATGTCATATTTAAGTATGTAAAATGAATTTTTGTTAAAGGATTTTTTTAAATAAATAAATAAATAAATAAAATAAATAAATAAAGTGATTTAATGTTTGATTGTGATAGTGATTCATGCAGTAAATTAGCTAATAAGTGTCCAAGAAATGAAGAATTCATTTGAGAGCGCTTAGTAGCGCCGTTCCGATTGCTCCAAGATTCGTCTAGGTTCTTGGTAAAGTTCACTATCACTTTACGAAGGGCAGAACGAAACGACTGACTGACTCGACTAAAGATGACTTGATGAAGATTTTACTTGACTCATATCGACTTTTATCTTGACCACGTTGCCTCTTATTACATTGACATTGGCAAAAAGCTAGACGCTAATGCCATAATATAAGAAAGGTAAGAAAGAAAGAAGGCCAGCGTTAGCTTACCGTCCAATTTACTTCTATTATAAGTAACTTGATAGAAAGTGGTCATTGCTGATCAACAGCATTGGTATCTTTTCATAAAGGCTGTCCGCAATAAGAACTGAAAATTTGTATATACTTTTATTTATTTGTTTTAATTTATTTAAAGGTATTAGGTAGCTTAATTGTTAATGTCTTGTATAATGTTTCAATGTTAGTACTATGTAAAATATTTTTCTTTATGAATTACTAATCACCGTAAATCCGTGACAGGAAGGAAAAATAAATAAGATATAGAAATAAGTTTGTATGAAAAAAAGTAAGGAATTTTTTTATAAAAAGAAAACAAAAGCCTAAAAAGTAGGTACAATACAGTGGGAGGTGGTCTCTTGCCATAAGGCTAGTATCAGTCACCCGCACCAGCTATAAAATAAAAAAAAATAATTTTACCAACACGATAAAATGATCAATTAGTGACAGTAAAAAAACCGTTATCGTAGCAAGCATAGCATTACGAGGGTCAAGTTAAATGGATTTTATAAAGATAAGTAGAAAAGAAAATGCAAAAGATCCCCGGATAAACGAACCCTTTCTCCCGGGATAAATGATTTAGCAGACAAATAAATTACTTCTCTGCGACAAAATTTTATTTTAAGCAAAAATTATTTTTACCTAATACTCTAATTCTGGCGCGTGTTTCTTTTCTCTTAGTACTAAAGGTATATCTGTAATATGTATTATATAAAATTGTATCGCAAAATTATTGAGATATGCCCTTACCAACCTGGTAAGGGCATATCTCAATAACAGATAAACCGATTTAGATAATTCTTCCTTTAGAACATTTCTGGATGCACCAGGATAAAAAAATATAAAGAGATAAATAAATATTTTCAGGACATTTATACACAGCGCCATCTAGTTCCAAGCTAAGCCGATGCTTGTGTTATGGCAACTAGATAGCGAAATAAATTACATATACATACTTTTCTTTTGTAAATACATCATACATACAATACATAGCAACACCTAGATCCCAGAAAAATACAAATGTAAATTATACAAATATATTTTTCCGGTGTGGGAATCGAACACACGACCCTTCGCGCAGAAAGCAGTTAGCCAAGCGGTCGGCAAGATAGTTCTTGAGAAAAAAAAATGTTAGGTGTAAGGTATAGGGTATCGGTAGGATGTCCGCAATTGGCTTAACTACTGTATTTATTTGAAATACCCGTGTAAAACCACGGGATACAGCTAGTATTAGTATATTAAGTATGGTACAGTTGGCATCAGAATTAGCTTAACGTTATAGGTTTCCAAAATATTATTATCATCTAAATTTGAATAACTCAATCCTAATAAGCAATATCGAACATGCACTGTGAATTATATAGGGGAAATGTATTTACAAATTACTACATTTACATTTTTAGGAATGCAATCATCAAACAAATATTATTTTTCAAATGATCTGTAGGCCAGGATTTTTTTTATAATATAGGAGGCAATAGAGCAGGCGAGCCACCTGATCGAAAGTGGTCATTGGTTACTCAGCAGTATCTAATCAATCCCTTCAGGAATGCACGAGGAAGGCTGCCATGAGAGAGGAGTGGCGCCGTGCTGTTAAGCGTACCAATACCTGAATGATGAACACGACCGCTCTGCCAAGAGCGACTACGACTGAGAAGAAAAATTTCTAGCCTTTTTTTAAAGCTCATGTATACCTACAGCCCTCGGGGTTAGGCTGTAGGTTATGTTGGACACTTACTGACTATAATCCCATTTCATTCCACCAAACCTACATGACGGTATCACGGGTAGTCTTGCAGACTCTTCCGCAACCCCGTCAGCGGCTGTCCGTTGCCTGGCCGACAACAACGTAGCCGCAAAGGCTCGATCATCTATAACTTCAAAATTCGTTTGTTTTTCCACATTTACAGGGTACATTTCTTATAGCAGCAATATTATCTGTGAGCTTGTGTGCGGGTCATCCTGAATGAGAACGTGTTTTTAAAACTTACATTTCTACAGTTTTGGCTTCATTTACGACATACCGATTATACTATTTATGATGATAGATATTGATTATATATATGTAATACGTATATGCTCGCTAACATATAAAAAAGATAATATTACTGTACATTTTACAAGGCCTTTTAAATACGTTATCGATTGCCTGTCACGTAGCCAGTGGACTTAATGAAGCTCTCCCGTGCGTCGTAATGGGCTCTAAACCGGGAATATCAAACAGACAGTACTCGTGTTTTCCTAGCGTTCGCATCGATTTTGTGTTTTCCGAGTTATGAACTTGCATATGGGAATTTAAGAGGGAAATTTGGGCCCAGTGGTTTCGCTTGATTAACATATGGAACTATTGTAGTATGTACAGACGATAGAAGTAAATTTAATTAAAGGAAACATTTTGTAAAATAATATTATATGCATAAGCGTCGTGAGATAAAAGTCAAAAACTGATGACTTACATAATAAGAGACTGGTGTCCTGAAATACAGGCCAAAAGCCTTGTTTAGGCACCAGACTCCCAACATATTGACGTTACTGAAATGTGGTAAGAAAATAAAGATAGTATTATTATTGTTCTTATTTTCCAGTCAAAAATCACAAAAACTAAACGCCTAGTAATACACGAAGCGTTACCGTCAAAACAATAGTTGCTATTCATTTGCGGCAGGCGTTATTTTTTATAAATTCCCTCTTGCGTACAACGAGTCGGCGAAAGTTTCGATATATTTTTCCAGTCTAATGAACTAAGCATTCAACTGAAGCGTACTTAAATTTAACAGAGGGTTTAATAATAGCAATTTTTATTAAGTGGTCTTAGAGTGATCGAGCGGGTTTTGAGCATTATTAATTTTATCCGTGTTTATTGTAAACAGCTTAAATGGATTAAGCTGTTCCTTCGAATATTAAACGTCAATAACGTTTTTATCGATAATTATAGCTTTCTGCTATAAAATATTAAATACATTTTAATATAACATAATAAAATACTTATTAAATGGATTTCTGATGAATGAGACTATGCTATAATAATCGTACTATCAATACAAGTTAGCGAAAAATCAGTTTTACTTGGTACCGACTTCAAATAATTATTAAATCAACTCTATATACCTACATAATAAAAAGATTAAATACGTATTACTTTGTATGAAACTAATTTATTTTTTGCTTTTTAGTTTGACGTCGGTTTATTATGTTTAAAGTTTTTTTGGAATTAAATAATATCAATATTATTGACAATTTAATAACAACGAATAACAATTGAATCGCCTCTAGTGCAGTTCAATTGAAGCTAGTTATTATATTGTTTTAAATTTCAATATCACTTATATTTATTAATTTTTTACAATCAATTGTGTAGTTTATTTATTCCGATGTCGTTGTTATGCCTTCATTTTGTGCGCGCCCATATGCGACACTGAAAAGATTTTAAAGCTGTACATAGACTTAGCAACGGAATAGAGACGGCTCGATTTTAGTCTTGATGTTTTTTTATTATAGAAAAAAATATTCCTGGCAAGTACATTAGGTACTTATATTAATCTATACTTATATGATAAAGTTTGTGTGTTTGTTAAATTGTAAGGGGTATTCTCGGGATCTTCTAAACCGATTTATAAAATTCTTTCACCAATAGAAAGCCACATTATTGCGGAGTATCATAGGCTATATACAAAAGGATTAAAATTATTCCCAAGAAAGTGGGCGCGGGTCCGCTAGTGCGCTATAAAGTTAAAAGTGGTGTTTTAAATCATTTAGACTGCATGTTATGTATTATACTGAACGTAATAAATAGTGCGGAATATGCAACATTTATTTATATTAAAGGTAAATTTTGTGACGTTATTGGGATGTCTGAATCAACTAACTAAACCCTTTTACTTAAAACAAATGCACATTAGTCACAGGTTTTAAAATAGCTGAAAAATCATGGAAAGGAAGGAATCACTGATAATCAAGCCATTTTATCAACCTTCTTCTTTGCTAGTACCTCCTTTTATTTATTTCTTATTTTTTATTTCGTCCAGAGGGTGATTCTGGCAATTACCTGCCCGGTAATTGCCT
>JADANM010006098.1:1467301-1482283 GCA_026213755.1 Eurema hecabe
TCATTCTATTAATCCTTATCAAAATAATTTCATCATTAAGTACAGTTAATGTAGATGATATTTGGTCTTTGAGTGATTAAAATTGGATGTTTAGTTTCGAAGTTATGGCGAAATTAAAATATCACGATTTCTGCTGCACGGCCTGTTGCGAAGTGAGCGTCACCAAGGCGGGGGTGCGCGTGCGGGAGGGGAGTTTAGATCTATGAGTAATATACTATATGCGTAAGCTCTGATATCGCGTAATATAAAAGTGTTCCTATTATGTAACCGTTGTAATACTCTGAAATACCCGTGCTGAGCCGGGGCGGGCTGCTAGTCTATACATATAATAAAAACGTAACGAGTCGCTGTCTGTACATGGAAGATATATGAGAAAAAACTATTATAGGAGACCTTTATTAACGCAATAGAACCCAAAACCATGATTTTTGGAATTTTTGTCTGTTTGTCTGTTTGTTTGTGCACGCTAATCTCAGAAACGGCTTATCCTATCTAGATGGGATTTACAATTATAATTATATTTTTTGG
Source organism: Eurema hecabe (assembly GCA_026213755.1). Taxonomy (NCBI): domain Eukaryota; kingdom Metazoa; phylum Arthropoda; class Insecta; order Lepidoptera; family Pieridae; genus Terias; species Terias hecabe. The sequence goes on from JADANM010006098.1 coordinate 1,467,830, forward strand.
TAAGCTTCACTTAACATTTAGTGTTTAATTCATGTCAATCGGTTGATAAATAAAAAAGTTATGGCTATTTAGAGAATCACGTTGAACTTGCTGATCGTTTGTTGGCATTTTAAAACATGCTACCCAAAGTCACTTTTCTACGCGGGCGAAGTCGCTGGCACAGCTAGTATATAATAAAAAAAACTTACAAATTTGAACGTGTCTATATCATACTAGGTCTACGTATTAAATCGGGTGGTTTTCAAAGGCAATATTGCGACTTTGTGGCGCATTTATTAAACGTCCAGGTGCACCAAATATTAAAACCTTACAGCGTTTTATATTGCGTCTACGGAGATCGATCGCTCGTACATTTTGCATACGACGATCGAGGATTTATTCTTGGTACATTTTCTTAAAGTTTTTAACTTCTTACCAATAAGATTCTTCTACTAACTGAAACGATTATTAAATTCCAAATATCAGAGAGGTCGTGGTTTATTTTCTTTAGTTAAAATATAATATTAAAAAAATAACTAGTACTAGCTTCTAGTAGCTCATGTATTTAAAAAAAAAAAAAACATTTATTTAACGAAATTTAACAAAATTTGAATTTGCACAGCTTCCACAGAAGGTTTCCCTGTGTTGTGGAAGACTGGCTCCGTTAACATTATCTGTTATTAACCAATTTTTACATAAACATGGTGTTATAATTATGATATGGGTTACATAAACAGATGTGTCCATTATTTCCTTTAATTACACCAGTATGAAGCATATTCTGTACTTACTTTACTAATGGCAACTAAACAGGCTATTGCGAAGAAGAGATTATTTCCTCTATAAGTAATTTACACTCCAATTTAAAATATACCCTCGCATAACTGAATTGCCCGTGATGATTCCCTTGATAAATATCAACATTAGCGGTTATATAGCATTAAACTATGTAAATCGACCTGTTGCCGCTGGCTGGCGGCCAGGGCATAAATCTGATACCCCGGCGGTCGAGTTTCACTAATTCGCACTGAACTTGCGGCGGAGAATTCTAAATGCCCCCGAGATTTGTCCTACTTGGCGTCTATTTAAAATAAAGAAGGTAAGAAGTATTTATTGAAGAGTATATGCATTGGAATACTACAAACAATCTGCAATTATACAATGACTATTTGGCGTTTTGAAAGAAGTATTTATTGAAGAGTGCATGTATTGAAATACTACATTCTATATTTTGCTGTTAGACAATGCCTATTTGGCGCTTTGAAATAAGAAAAGAAAGAAGTATTTATTGAAGAGTGCATGTATTGGAATAATACATACTATTTGCGGTTAGGCAATGCCTATTTGGCGTTTTGAAAGAAGAAAAGAAAGAAGTAATTATTGAAGAGGATATGCATTGGAATACTACATACAATCTGCAATTATACAATGACTATTTGGAGTTTTGAAAGAAGGAAAGAAAGAAGTATTTATTGAAGAGTATAATATGCATTGGAATACTACATACAATCTGCATTTATACAATGACTATTTGGCGTTTTGAAAGAAGAAAAGAAAGAAGTATTTATTGAAGAGTACATGCATTGGAATACTACAGACAATTTTCTATTAAACAATGCCTATTTGGCGTTTTAAAACAAGGAAAGATAGATACATTTATTGCAAATCTTAAACATTGGAATACTAATAATAATAATAAAACACTAGGAGATAATCTCTATTTTACGAACAAACACATTCTTATATAGAAAAAAATAATATTACATAACACTTTTACTCATAGCATTTGTGAATTATTTCAGTCTAGCTTGTTAATTACCACAGCTTGGTTTAACCAAACACAGAAGGAAATAAGCTAAATGCAGTAGCTATGAATATTAGAGGCAGTCACGTCGGCAAAGTTGCGATGTCACGGTTCAAAGTAGCGGAAATTCCATAACTTCGGACACTAGGGCTTACAGTTCGACAAACTTCGAAAGAACGGTGGGGCGACGTCGTTAAAATTTGGCGCTGTGAGTTGGTTGACGGGCTTGTTTGAAATTAAGAGCTGAAAGTTATAAAACAGCAAACGATTTTCTGACTAGAATTTATGATTCTAATTTTTTTTCTAAAACTTCAATTAGAGTTGCCCGTACAAAAAAAAGAAAGTAAGACACTTTTATTCTTCTCACCCGTTTAATTCTTAATCAATAAATTCTTTACAATCTCTAAATAAAAAGTTAGTTTATTGTTCATCGATGAATATATACAAGAATTAAACAAATAAAAACATATACCATCATATTATTCATATAACTATAACATCTAAAAAACTAGCAGTACCTAGATTAGCGGCGTTTCATTTTTAACGTTTCAAATCTTTTGATGTGGAAGTGACCTAAAGTGAACAAATAATAAAAAAACCTATTGATTTGTTTCATAAATGACGAATTGCTTGAAGGAGCAAAAACATTCTCTGCATTTATAATATTAGGTAGTAGGATTAATATAAACTCTCAATTATCATTGTCACCTTTTTAATATATTTTATTGAGGGGAATAGTCTATGTTGTCTCAGAAACGAAAATATCATAACATTCAGTACAGGCATTTAGGCCTGAAAGCTTGAGAGAGACAAATAGAAATTCTAGTAAGGATAACTTTCTTGTAATTGTTAATGTTACGTTCTAAGGAATGTTATTTTAATAAATGCTTACTGGAATATTAATAGCATACACGAGAAAACACTGCAAAATGCAGCCATCTGCGACTTCGCTGCAAGTAACGAAGCTTGCACTAACCGCGAAGTGATCCATTTTCCCAGACTAACCGAGAAAATCTAACGCACACTCCGTCTTGGTTTTTCTTACTTAAAATATGTAGTTATAGTACGCGTCATTTATGTTTAGCGCTGGACGAGAATAGCTGCGCATCGGTAGAATCGCGCTCGTAATTGACGTATTGGTGCGAGAGAGACAACACGACTGGGGAACCAATCAACGCTCGCGCACCCGACGATCACGCACCCCGTGCGCCGCGCCGTTACGTCGATACCTTATTTTTCACTTCTGCGCAGGTTTCGTTCAGCGCTAAAGATTCGTGACGCGTACATATACATTGGAATTCTGTTGAAACAAAACATTCCATATAAATGAAGTCGTACTTAAAAATCACAAACTAACTCGCAAACTTTTGGTATTCTATGGAGCTATTCATTTGAACAGAACGATGTTCAAACAGAACTCGTACGTAACTAAAACTAATTCAGAATTGGCAGTAATATGGCTGAATGTATGATCGGTCATGTCTACACTTCGAGTTATGCTATGTCTTTATGAAGGTCCATTTTACTATTTAAAATTTATAAAACAACAATAAACTACTTCATATTATACAGAAAATAAAACTTCTTATTCGTATACTATGAAGAGGGGACACACTAACACGCTCGATTAACAATTATGTTATTATGTAATTATAGGTATATTTTAATAAAGGTATAAACTATACACGGTACATTAGGAGATATTTTAGAACTCATTTTTTACAATGGGAAATTCTGTTACCGAGACCGCGTCCCATGAGGTCTAGCATGGGCTTGTAAAACTATATAAAATACAAAACAAAGCCCAGACCCTATACATATAGATTGTTTTATTTTTCTTGTATCTGGGTATCATACCATACAATAGACCGTCAGTCAACAAAATGGTATGTCCTCAATGTTTGGGGTACGTCTCTAGCTACGTTAGCTACATCAGGTAAATTAAAAATGTTAAACGTCATGGACTTTTATTTGCCACTTCTGATTTTATACTACAGAGTTGGCAGATATAAAAAATTGCCTGTAAAAAAATGTAATACAAAAAAAATTATAGATAACTCTAAATACTGAAACCATCCCTCATGATCAAAGCGTAGTTCTTTTTTTTGTGTTACCACTGCACAAAGCTGTTGCCATAAAACAAAACGTCAATAGTACGTTAAATCCAAACTAATATTATAAATGCGAAAGTAACTCTGTATCTATCTCTGTCTGTTACGCTTTCAAGCCAAAACTAACCGATTGTAATGAAATTTGGAACACAGATGGTCTAGAGCTTGAGATACAACATAGGCTACTTTTTAACTGGAAAAAAGGGTTATAAGAGAGGGAGGGGGTTGTTGAAGTTAATATGAAACGCACGCGGACGGAGTCGCGGGCAACAGCTAGTATTTAATAAAATTTAGTTTCAACTACTATATCATAATCTATACATAACATTTTAGCAGCGAAACTATTCTAACGTTTGTCCAATTATGAAATTGCGTTGCTAATTGCTTTACAAAGCGAAAGTGGCTACTTAATAATGAAAACGCTGTGTTAGAAGGAAAATTGCATACAATAGTTTAATACTGCATTGTATTTCGGATGACACAAGATAATAGAAAGAAAGAAACATTACACATTTAAGTCGCTTTCCTTAAAAATAAGCATTCTTAAGGTTCTTTAAAAGTACGCAACGGACTGACGCAGTTTTTTTCTTAATCGATAAAGTGAGTCATAAAGTGATTAATTTTTTTTTAGATAAATAGAAAATGACAAAGGTTTATATTTATAATACATGCATTATATATAGTCAAAAGAGAAAAACACAATACTACTCTAAAATAGTAATACTATCTATCTGTTCCAATGTTGATTTTCAGTGGCTCCTAAAAGGCTGATACTTGGAGAATCAATGAGTCAAATGAATAATAGTTAGTAATTTTTTTTATTCAGATTAGAGCGATAAGATTTCCAACCTAACATGTGTAAAGTAGCGTACATATAAAATAGAAAATATCTTTGACTGAGTAAAGAAAGTCAAGAATATAATGAACTCAATATTAAACGTTTCATAAGCGTCCTCCAATGCGCTTTGAGTAATGAAAGGCTGTCAGTGTTTAGTTTCAGCTCTTTAAGTAAAAGTCAGCTTTGCATACAAATATTCAAAGAAAAATATACTGAAGAGGTACTTGACTGTTCATTTACTGGGTGTTAAAAGTACTTCTTATTTGTATTTAAACTTGTTTCAAGATCTGTTTTTAAGTTTTGAATATAGACGTATAACGAATAGACTGATACTTGATAGTCCCTTAATAATCGGTACGCGGTAAGTGAAGCCAAAACTGTACCGATAATGTTATTGCTCTAAAAATTACCCTATAAATAAGGAAAATTTGAAATCCACGAACATACGAATTTTGATGCTATGCACTGCAGCGACGATCTTTGTGAATAGATAAAACTGTCTACTTTCAAATAGCTTCGCTTTGCGTGCTCATATTGCGATTCTAGGTGTTATTATTCTATGGTTGTAATAATCTCGTTCTAAGACTCGTGTAAGAAATATCTTTCTCATTTGTTATTTGCTGGATGTCAATAATACATCTTAAATGGATTGCTTTGGATAATTAAAGTTACCTTTATACAAATCAACGTTGGTTTCGAACAAAAATTCAGTCAAGTTTTGTTGTATCTAGATATAACTATCATACATTGTCAAGTAGCTAATGAAATTGTTTCTTTTTTGAAGTGGTGAGACGAGCTGGACGCCCTCCTGATGGTAAGATAAACGCCAGCCCATAACCAATGTATGAATGTAGTGCTACCCAGACCTTTGCACCGGGCAGGCGTGCACTACACCGACGCTCCCCACTTTGAGTCATCGGATGTTAAGACGCATTAGCCCAGAAGATAATTAAAATTAAAATAAATAATTTAATTTATAAATTAAATTAGATTGGATAAATTAAAAATGTTTACCGCCACGGACTTATTTACCACTTCTAATTTTATAGTAGTGTGTTGATAGACCTAAAGAAAATCATTGCCACTTACAAAAAAGCACAAGTTAATACGTGAATATAATTGCGATAAAACACGATATAAACTTAGAAGAAGCAATTTAAGTTAGCTCGATTTTAGTTGAAGAAAAACGTGGCAAATAATTTAATGCGGAATTAAGCAAATGAATCTCTCCGTCTTGCTGTTTTCGTCGAGAAATCTCAATTAAGCCGGTGATGTATCCTCGCTTCGTTTGCAGTCATTTGGGTAATGACCATTGCTATATAGATATACCTACTGTTTATTTTAGCTATGGATATGCCTTTGTTATTGTTAAGACGTAGGTTAGGTATGTCATAGAAGGTCTTGGAAGTGTCCATTGATACTCGTTGTTGGTTAAACTTCTTGGGATTTTATAAAATAAATGTTTTAAAATACATATTATAAAGTCCTAACTTTCGACCTCTTATTATCTCAATCTATAATATGAAACCATAACTTGATTGAATTGATTCGATTTAAATAATTTTTTAAGACTATTCCTGTATGATCGAGGATGGTTCTTAAGCAAAATTGTAGGGGTAGAGTATGCAGTTTCGGTTGGATAGGTACAGCGTAAAAGAAGTCGCGTTGGGCCGGCTAGTTATCGAAATTTTCGAAAAACATTCATTTACATATATGTATTAAAAATATATGATTACAACGCTTATGACGTAACACAAAACTTTGCTATTAACAGGTGAAGATGCGTTAGAATTACATTGAATTTATTTGCGACTAATGTGACATTTGTTCACATGTCATATTACGTCACTTGCTAGTACGAAATTTATGAAGCATATACACATTTATACAATTAAATCGATGTGCATTGAGAATTCATTATTAACACTTCATTATTTCAAAATATGTCTGTGACATTATTTTCTTATTGTTTAACTATTTTATCTGGTTCATTATAATTATAGTATAAAGAAAACTATTGGTACAATTACTAAAATATGTTGATTTATAACTACAAAATAATTTGAATAGGACTTGGCTTCTATGAGATCTCAAAACTATTTACGATGGAAAGACTGCATTAAGAGACTTGGCATTTTTTACATTTAATGTTTTTCGTGGGATAAAATTTTTACGAGAATCAATAAGTTGAAAAAATGAACGTTATTTTTTTAAGGCTACATATATACATAAATTTTAAATTTCTTATTAGATTTCTAAGTAATATAATTGTTTAATTTGAAAATCAATTCGCTATCCAAAAATATCTAATTACTTTACTAAAGGTAACAGAACTTCATTGTATGAAACCGTAGTGTAGCTAAAAAGCAGTCTGAAAGGCAAAGTGTTCGCTTTCGTATGAATAATATCGAAAATTCGAGAACAGCCAAAGTCATACAATCTCATTGAGACGGAAAGCGAACGATTAATCTCGAAAGGCGAGCGTTTTTGTTACTCGCTAACTTCAGTTAGTCATAACTCTTCGATAGATTTATTTTCTTAAGTGATTTCGTTTTTACCGATAGTTCATAGTTAGCTGCTATTTTAATAGTGGCCCTAGATTTATGTTTAAGTAATAGAATGTTTACAGAAAGTTAAGGCACCAAAAATAGTCGATATAATTTTATAAAATAAAGCATTGTTTATTTCAAAAAATACAACGATCATAAAGTTAAATTATATTGACATTTTGAATAACACTATTAAGGTAGAGAGACAGAGGTAGTTTTTACATCTGTCAGTACTAATCGACATTATATCAAGATAACATTCAGTAACTGAAATGATTTTGAATTTTAGCTACAAATGTGGCTTGGTATTGAATAAAATAAATCATCATTAACTTTATATTAACGTGACAAATAAAAAAATACGGTATCTGGTTACGAGATAAGTCTCGTCTACAACGCGGTAAGACAGATAATCCTTAATAACATCGGATAATATTACTTATTTTTGCAATTGTTTTTATAAATTTCTAACTAAAATATGACAGCTTCTATTACTATATACTGAAACCTTTTGTATCGTTTTAACAGTAGCTAAAACTGTCTTCTACATACAATACAATAATATCAATACAAAGCATTATTCATTATTCAGTTACAAACAAGTCAGTATTATAAATAAGTAAACCCTCGACAAAACGCAAGCAAACTGAGCGTGTAACATTCTTATTACACCTAACAAACGACCTGAGACATTGAAGACCTAAACCGATTTCCACCATACAGCTAAGAACACTCTCGACGGATATACCTTTCCAACAAAAATACCGCATTAAAATCGGATCATCCGTTTGGGACATATGTTGCCAGACAGACACATACTGTACACATACACACATCACACTTATAACACCCCGTCATTTTGCATCTAGAGTTAGTAATTTAAAATAAACTTTCATTTTTTAACGTTTTCAAAATTCTTTATAATTCAACTAGCCGTTCCCCGCGGTTTTACCCGCGTAGTTCCCGTTCCCGGGGCAATACCGGGATGTAAGCTATCCTATCTCTCAAGTTGGATCGAACTTCATATGGTGTTCGAATTTTATTATAATCGGTTAAATGGTTGTAAACATTGTGGCACGAGATTTATATATATTATAAGATTTATATATATTAAGTTTAAATTTATACATACTTATTAAAGACGTGACAATACCTACAATAATTAAAATTTTCTGTTCTGTTTAATTATTACTCTTTCTAGGTCAAAAGTATGATATAAATACCCTAATGAAAATATTCCCATTCACACACGAGATTTATATATTATATTAAAATAGTCCACAGCTTTAATAGGAAGTGGTGAAGTCTCATTTTCCTCAAGGTATCAGTTGCAAGATCAATAAACTAGTAGTTTAAACTTTAAACCCGCTCGCCAAGTATTTTAATAAAGTGAAATCATTATTGTTCGCAACTCCATAATCTCTTCAGAGCTGCTCGGAGGTCTTCATAGTTTTTGTTTGGCTCAACTTATCTGCAGTTAAGGACGTTTCATTTATGTTTAATTAGTTTTATGGCTACGTTGAACCAAAAGGAGTATCGCTTATGGAGTTATATAGCTTTGGAAATTCTTGTAGCAGTCGTAAGCTACAGATCTGTGAGTTCAAGAATTTATATTCCTTTGGCGTCACTTCTTCAAGGCTAAACTACTATAAGTGAACTAGTGTTCTTTTTAGGCTTATATAGTAGTAAAAACTATTCTGTACAAAATGACTTCCCGGATTTGATTGTTTTGAATGACGATATGTTTTTATTTAGATGATGATTGGAAAGTGTTTAAATAGCCTTGTGTATTTTTTTTTTATGAAAAGATTGCCATCAAACGAATAAACAGCTCGTGCTTGTAGCACACAAGTACAAAAATTTAAATGATATATCAATTAGGTAATAAACTTATTAAGATTAAGTAACTAAGTTATATAGCTCGAACTAAAACTGGAACCTTTAAGTGACGTAGCAAAAAGCTTAGTCTGCCCTTAATTACTGCAAATAAGGTAGGTATTATAAACGAGACTTCGATAAAGTCTGGTTGAATTTGATTACTAACACACATATACATACAGGTATTCAGGTTTAATTATATTAGAAAATTTGTAATTGGTAAAGCCATGACATTCACCTGAGATGGTACCTTACCACCTTCCAATATGAAACTGGTGTAAAGTAATAGTATCAATGCCGTCATTACGTTTAGTTTAGCTAGTGGTGGCGCTGGAGAACGAATTTTCATTAAAATAACCTTTACTTTTTAACCGACTTCAAAAAAAGGAGGAGGTTCTCAATTCGTCTGTATGTATAATATTTTTTTTTTATGTATGTTCACCGATAACTTCGTCGTTTATGAACCGATTTTGATGATTCTTTTTTTGTTGGAAAGGAAGTCGGTGTCAAGTAAAACGATAAGTGTTTGTTTGGTTAAATCGATATTGTATAGATTGTTGTAGCATTTACTTGGTACCGACGTCTAAATTATTAAATAACTATTAAATCATTTCTATATACTAAATGAAAATGCGTATTACTTTGTGGGAAGCAAATATATTTTTTGCTAAAAGGCTCAACGCACTCTTTACCTCTTGCTCAGTAGCCCGTTATCAAATTAAAAAGTTGAGATCATACTAAAATTACTAGATATTACAAAGTAAGATTCTTAACCGATTGTGTTATCAGGTTAAAATTATTGATTGGAAAACGCAGGCCATTCCACGTAATGAGTTAGCACTTTTTTACTTAAACACTTAAGGATCAAAATAATTTATACTTTATTACTTCTTGGTAAAACTGCATTATATATTTATATTTAAGAAAAAAAAATTTCAGTTTTTTCAAAGCAATTATATATTTGTAAACATGCCAATAAAGAGTAAACCAAATAAACTGCATACGATACATCGCCCGTCGCAAATGTGCGCCGACAAATTTAAACGTATCATTACCTTCAATCGATCTTTTCCATCTTTGAAAATTTTACACCAGCTGCTCAAAGTTGGACATTAAGCCGTTTCTTGGGCGAAATATTCAGGCTTTCGTAGTCTTAATGGCTGGAATGATTTATTACGAGTGTAATAACGGGTGAAAACATGTGCTTCAACGACAACTTTTATTTTTTAAGTTAAATGCTTGAAAGTTGTCGGTGAAAATGTCTTTAGTAATTTTATAAATGCGTTAGTAGCTTTGTCTGTTTAGTTTTTACGTCTACGCAATTGAAATGGTTTTTATACAATGTTAGCTTGTAAATAATTAAGCAATCAAATATTAAAAAAGCTAGGAACATTTAAGATAAATGTCAATCATTGAGGTGGTAGTGCCGTGCCGCTTCCTTTTTTCCTTTTCCTCATTTTTCCCTTTTCTAAAAAAATTATTCCCTTTTTCTCTATTAACGGAGAAGTAAAGCCGCGAGGCATCGCCAGTAGACAATAATGGCTGAAGTTCAACGACTCATAATCGCTTTACTTGTTCGCAACTTTTTGTTATAAGACTAATTATGATAAAATCACTTTGTTCTTAATAGAATTATCTCGGAACGGAAAGTATTAATTATTTGCTACATTATAGGTTTTTTAGACGGGCTTTGTTAAAATAAGTTAATGGTCATAGACTAATAACACCTAGAACCGCAGGTGTGAGGCAAAGTGAAGCCATTTCAAAGTAGACAATTTTGTCTAATTACACAGATCGACGCCATGCGTCTTGCGAAATTCGTATGTTTTTCGTAGATTAAATTTTTTTCCACATTTATATGATGAATTTCTTATAGCAGCAACGTTATCGGTGTGCTTGTGTGCGTGTCATCTATACTAATATAATATAGAAAGCTGAAGAGTTTGTTTGTTTGTTTGAACGCGCTAATCTCCGGATCTACTGGTTCGAATTGAAAAATTCTTTTTTTATTGAATTGACCATTTATCGAGGAAGGCTTTAGGCTACATAACATCACGCTGCGACTAATAGGAGCGAAGATATAATGGAAAATATGGAAAAACGGGGACAATTATTCATCTTTGAGGGCTTCCTTTGCGTGCGCTGCGAAAACGGTTCAAGATACAAAAATAATGTGTGGAAGAATTATTCCTCTTTAAATGATCTAAAAAAGTCCGCGACAGTATATGTCTATCTTCTAAGATTGACTCACTATAACATAATAATAGAAATAGATCCGACGGGGACGAAGTCGCGAGCAACAGCTAGTCGTGTATAAGAACGTGTTTTACACTAACATATATACAGTTTTGGCTTCACTTACGGCGGACCGATTATTAAGAGAGTTCAGTCTATACATTACACATCTATGCGTATGCATTGTTATGTTATCGATTGATATTGGTTAGTTTAACAAAAGCTATGGTAACACTATCAATCAAGCTGGATTTAATATGTTTTGTGATCGGTAGAACCGTACAATGGACCGTTGTATGACACAGGAATTTCGGGTCGAAGTACATAACATGAATACTATATTTACAAAAATTAAAAGCTGCACCTTTGTCTAGCTAAAAATAGCTATATTAACCGTCAATTTCCTTTAGCGGTGAACGAAACCTGCGCAGAAGTCAAAAATAAGGTATCGAGGTAGCGGTGCGGCGCGCGGGGCGCGTGATCGTCGGGTGCGCGAGCGTTGATTGGTTGTCCAGTCGTGTTGTCTTTCTCGCACCACGGGCGCGATTCTAACGATGCGCAGCTATTCTCGTCAATCGCTAAACATTTTTGACGATTATTATACAAATTCATAATTACTATACTGGTTTCGCTTATTTGATTTCGAAATACTTTTTGAATGTCACAGATAGTTTAAATGACATCAATGAGATTCATAAATATTATTTGAAGAAAAATAATAAATACCAGGCACAAGCGAAACGTTGTGGTCTTTCTAGCATTCCATAGAGACCATAAAAAGAAGGAATGCGGGACGGGCACTCCCCCTTCCGCGGCTTGGAGTGGCCGCATATCGCGGTCGACACTATCGGGTTCACAGATGATTATTTCGGCGTGCCTGTGAACCCGACAGGGTGCAACGGCAGGAACGTTCAGGGGGTTTTTAGTCGATAGCTGCCGAGTCCGACATAACCCGTCCACCTCCCCATGGTGGGCGGGTATCTGTAATAGGATTTTCCCCCTGGAAAAAAAAAGAAAAAAGGCACAAGCGAAACGTACACTCTCCCGACGGGTTCTGTATAATATAAAATTTTGCTATGTGCATTGTGCGCATCGAATCCTTTAATTTGAGACTTACTTATGCAGTAGAAATTATATTACTTCTTTAGCCCTTATATTTAAATACAAGAACAATACAGATTCAGTTCATTCAGACGTCTAGTACTATAGGTGTGTATGTGTGTATATATGTATAACCCTTTAACAAAGTTGGAAATTCATAGTTTTAAAAGCTTTAAGCTACTCTGTCAGTCACATTTATCTAGCTCAGATTTTTGCGAAAAGCCGATGAGAAAGAAATGCTGACTCAGCTGAGCGCTGAAAGGGCGAGTGTGGCCGAATGGCTTTGTTCCTAACACTGAAAATGTAACTGCGTCGAGCTCAGATTTTAGTTGAAATTTTAGTTGAATTTAGTCTTCAAATATTTAAATGTATTGTTAATAGTAAGCCTTACTTTGTGGTTTTTCTTCTTGATGGCAGTTGTTTTTTTGTATTGAAGAAACGAAACACTTCTTGTTCTACAAATTTTACTGAATTTCTTAAGTTCTTAGTTATAATATTATAAGTACGTAAAATAATGAGATAATCTTGTATTGAAATTATATGATATGTATTATAACTTTTACACATATAGAAATTAAAAATAAAGCTGCGAAGTCAGGCACCAATTATGCTAAAAAGCTTTTTTTCAACGTCATTAGCTTCATTAACTTTTTTTCATAACATAGGGGGCAAACAGAAAAAGCAGAGCTTGATAGTTTAGGAGTGGGTTACCGACTTTTTAAAAAGTTATACGCTCTCTTCTTGAATCACTCCAAGTAGCAATTCAGAAATACTGCTAGAGTAATCTGATTCCACAGGGTGGTACGTGGCAAAAGGTTTCTTTCAAACCGCACTGTGGTTGACTTCACTTAGGAATTTATCACGTTGTATCAAGCAGCAGTTTGCTTAACATTGGCTCTATATCTCGGTATACCGTTCAGATCTGACTATTCAAACACGTTCTCGCAAGACAGGGGCGTACCACCAGCTGAATATTTCATCATTCGATTGAATAGTTATTACAATGTCTCTGAAGTTTCAATGCGGGGTGAACGTGATTCGGAATTTCCCGTCAATTTGAATATTGGTTGGTGATCCAGCGACGTTGAATGGTTCTGATATGAAATGCGAGCGCATATTAGCTATTTTATAAATTGACTAGCTGTTGACGACTCCACCTGCGTGAATTTTCATACAAACTTTCATCCCCTATTTTATCCCCTTGAGGGTAGAATTGATCAAAATCCTTTCTTAGCGGATGCCTACGTCATAACATCTAACTGCATGGCAAATTTCAGCCCCATCCGTCCAGTGGTTTGGGCTGTGCGTTGATAGATCACTATGTCAGTCAGTCACCTTTGAATTATATATATTTAGATGAGTGAACTATAAAAGTATTAATGAGTGTTAACATGTTATGACTCAAAGTGGGGAGCGTCAATGTAGTGCGCCCCTGCCCGGAGCAAAGTTCTGGGTAGCACCACATTGGTTATGGGCTGGCGTTTCTTTTTACCATCAGGAGGGTCAACTCGTCTCACCACATCATAGAATAAAAAAATATAGTACTATTAAAAAACAAGAAACTTCTGTATACTAAAAATAACAACTGGTATTTTGTATTTTGAATTTCTATATTTAAGAAAAAAAACATACTTGCAGAACTCATTTATAGGGTCCGTTTCAATCACTCTATCTTATAAAGAAAACCCCCAAGAAAATCGGATGCGTAATTTTAAAGATTTAAGCATAGATATTAACAGACAAAGCGCAAAAAAATAATACATTGAGAAAAAAATTAAATCTATACTAATATTATAAATGCGATAGTGACTGATTGTCTAGAGCCTGAGGAAGGATTTTTCATCAACCCCCAAAAGGTAGCGCGAGGGGTGGAAACATTTTATTTTACGCTTTCACGGCCAAACCGCTGAATCGATTGTAATGAAATTTGGTACGCAGATGATCTAGAGCCTGAGAAAG
>JADANM010006098.1:1491998-1520920 GCA_026213755.1 Eurema hecabe
TACGGAACGAAAATTTTAAGTAAATATTACATAAAGTGAAGGGTCAGAAAGGGTCCTGTAATCGTCCCATGATATAATTTAGCCATTCGTAAGATAATTACTGACCCTCAGTGCTATCCACTTCCCTTATATTTAGATAAAAATGCCTGCCCTTATTGGCTTTATTAAGTTATTTTGTTGAGCACATTGCGACAAAGGGGAGATTTAAAAATTGAAAACGGTTCTGAATCGTAAGGCATATTATTTGTTTAAAATTAGTAAAGCATCAAAAAGTTAAAATTCTCAAAGTGCACAAAATAAAATAAATATTCAAATTATTTAATAAGGAAATAAACGGGATTTCAAAATTATTTTAAAAATATCCTCGTGCATCCAAGATTATTTAAAAAAAATGTAAATCGATTCAGTTTTTATCGAGTTTAAACCGCTTACCAACAATTTGTGACTCATTTTCATATTATAAACTAGCTGACCCGACAGGCTTCGTACTGCCTCAATAAACGTTTGTATGAGACATAGAAAAGGGCTGTTTTTATGGTTTTCCGAGCGGTTATTCGATTTTTTTTCACCTTTTAAACCTTCCCTAGGTCTTCACGAACATATCAACACCAAATTAAGATAAATCCGTTCAGCCGTTCTCGAGTTTTAGCGAGACTAACGAACAGCAATTCATTTATATTTATAGAGATGAATATATGCACAATGCACGTTTATATGTGAATATGTTGAATTCTTCAAGTCTCTAGACACCATATTATCTCTGGATTAATGCATTTGTACTGCGCTGTACTGGACACTGAAATGTGTCTGCATTTCGTTAATGCAAGGGAATTTTAGTTATATCATTGCTTAAACTGGCAGCTTTAGTGTGAAGTGCACACAATGAGAGTGATTGATGAGACTTTAAAGAGCTTTTGATAATC
This sequence comes from Eurema hecabe, assembly GCA_026213755.1. Taxonomy (NCBI): domain Eukaryota; kingdom Metazoa; phylum Arthropoda; class Insecta; order Lepidoptera; family Pieridae; genus Terias; species Terias hecabe. The sequence continues at coordinate 1,492,922 of JADANM010006098.1, forward strand.
ATATTTCTGATATTTCTTGCACTAGCTTTACTTACTTAAAGTTAAGTTTTTAAACTTAGAACTAGAACTAGCTAGGGGTGGTACCACCCTCGTAAAGAAAAGATTGCTCCCATTCATTCCATCGAAAAACTGTCATACCGAAGTCTCATTTTTCTCTCCCTACCCTCTTTTTATTTTCTTCTGTTACAAATTCTTCCTTTTTCCTTCTTTAAGGTAATCTTTAAAACCTTCAAAAATCACTTCACTACAATTCATTGTTTAATTTGACCTTCAAATTGACACTTATTATAACTAAGCGTATAAAGAAATATAATGCATACCGTTTAAACCTCAAAAGCTGTGTAATATAAAGTTAAAACGGATTTGTAACACTAAGTTATAGATTCATCCGGGATCTGCCCACATCTGCTCGCGGACCAACCACATTTATCATCCGGGATACGCAATTAGCCGCAACAAAAGAAACCCCGGATTATAAATATCCCGCTCTCGTTGTAAATGAGTAGTTTTGTACAGACCTAGATTATTTAAATGGGTAACACTTTAGAATATTTTTCTAGGATTTTTTTTGTTGTTGCTATCAAGTGGTTAATTTTGCCTTGTAAATGAGTTGCTAGGATATAGAAAGGCGAAGGAGAAAGATTTAAGAGAATAAATGACAAAGAGTGGAATGACTACAGGGCGACAAGGTTTAAGGAGAAAGAGAGCTAATAAGTCTCCAGAAGAAATAAGAAGTAAATATGAAAACGGGTAAAAGGCAAGGCATAGCTATCCCTAAGACTAGAAAGCTTTGAAAAATGCTAATAACAAAACAGACTCTATCCCAACTGAAGTCCCTAAGAATGAAAATATTCTTTTATCCGTTTTACCATCTAGTTATGAAATCTAATGTGTACTGTCTGGTCGAAAATATAAAAATTATTTAAAATAATAATATATTTCGCATGTAAACAGTCCCCACCGCTAAAACTTTCAATACGGTTCACGTAACCGCATCAAAGGAAGCAAGTTGGATAATTAAACGTCCAACGTATCTATTCCAATGTTTGTTATAAAGTGTTAAAGCTGCGGTGCTAGTTCCTGCTGCTTTATGGCCGCCTGGTACCTGGGGATGATGTTCACCGTTATTTGTACAGTCTACTACAAAAGTAATTACAATGCCGCCTTAACACTGAAATATTCCTATCACATTTAGTAACTTTAAAAATAGAAACCTATTTACTTTTGTAATCGACTGTTCTGTCACACTAAGTGCATATCGACAACTTAAAATTGAATTTTTTTTATCAGAATAACTATATTATAAATATTAAATAAAGAATTAAAGATGAAGCCAGGAGTGGAAACACTGTAGTCTCGTTTTCTTTACCTCCTCATTTGTGTAGGATGTTATTTCCCTCTATCACAAATCCTTTCCTTAAATTACTTCCCATCTTCTTTAAAGGGCCGTCATGTGAATGAAAGAAATGAAAGAAATGAAATTTTATTCTGAATAGATTTGAATCAAATACCTTCAGAAAGTCTACATGGTGCCTACCACCGGTTCGGGAACTAACCCGGCGAGAAGAACCGGCGTAAGAAACTCGCACGGGTCCCACACTTTTTACCAAAAAAGGTGTAAAAATCATCTTTTAACATAAGTATATATTAAATACATAATTGTAAGTCACATTATAATAGTGTAGAAGAAGCCTTGCAAGCAGCCATCCTACTCCTAAGGATGTGGTTGCTTACAGTGAGATGAGCCTCAATCTCAGTCAGGCCTGTTAAAAGAAAGTCAAATTAAAATAGATCTCAAATACAACTACTACAACTGTCAAAATAAATCCACTTAAAGCATTCTTCAATTTAAATAATGTTTGGACCAGACGTAAAAGAAATATCTAGAAACTACAACACGTTTGCCTAAATATTAATATCATAATTTGTCATTCGCCGTGTTTTTCTATTTAACGAAGTTACGACTTCTGATGTTGAAACTTCAGCTTTTTATAAAACAGTTTTATTCAAATTAGTTGCAGTAATAAAAGTTTTAACTGGGCAATAATAATGATTCGACAAAACTTTAGTTTGTAATGTATATCAGTTTAACCTTGTTAAATTATCTTTGAATTCGTTTTATAAATTAAATTTAAAGCTTTCTAAAATTCTGATTACTTTATGTATATCCTTTATTATATACAGGTACAAAAATCCAGATATTATTTAACAAATAAAACTACAATAAACACCGATTTTTAACAACACATTAACGGTAACCGTTCTGATAAACATCATTCACTCGTTCGCAGAACCATTCATTCATTCATTCACATAATTGATTAATCAATGTCACTTTGATAGCGAACAAATGCCGATCGGTTTCATACGTTAACCGCAAACGCTTCGGTTTTCAGTATATTAACACATTGGCTCTCGCATTCAATAGAATGAAAAGCATTTTGTTAATATTTCAAAATATAAAACTGTTTTGAGTATAGATATAAAATATTAATTTGTATGTTAGAGTAAGCGTCTAGTAAATTTGATTCGCGGAACACCCGCTGTGACAAAAACTAAAAATTTTTTGCCACGTAGGTAACAAAAGCCCTCCTATTAATTTCATAGTACATTCGTACGACTACAACTGTTTACCTACAATATTATCTTAATATTGTAGTTTATATACTTTACAACCAAGATATATCTTAAAGCAAAAAATATATTAATTACAAAAACGTCTTTCTACAACCCAAAATTGCTTAAAGCGTATTATAATAATACTAAAAAGAAAAACAAAACAATAAACGCATTAAACAAACTCCACAAAAGCAACGTTAGCACCGTTAAAGAATAATTTCATACTAGCAACACTGAAAGAGTTGCCCTAAGGGAAATTATGGGTTGCAATAATTTGAATGAGACGGGAATTTACCTTGCATGCGGAGTCGCCGCTAGCGATACAAACTCCCTGTAAATGGGTGAATGAAATGACATTGTTGGAGAACGCTAATAACATTTTTAAATCTGATGAAGTAAAAATTTATTCTTGCCAGTCTTTTAAAATAGATTAATTATTTAACTGTGAACAATTATTATTATTGTTGTGTTATTAAGCTTGGCGCAGTGGTAACACAACTCCTTTCTGTGCAAAGGGTCGTGGGTTCGATTCCCACACAGGAAAAATATATTTGTAATTTACATTTGTATTTTTCTGGGGTCTGGGTGTTGCTATGTATTGTATATATGTATTTACAAAAGAAAAGTATGTTTATGTAATTTATTCCGTTATCTAGTTGCCATAACACAAGCTTCGGCTTAGCTTGGAACAAGATGGCACTGTGCATAAATGTCCTGTATTTAAAAATAAATATTTTGATTGATTGATTTATCGAATATAGAAAGGCTACAGATTATCTATTATTACGTTTTAATTTTAAAGTTTCTTCACACGTATTTAATCGCAAAGCAAAGATAATGCTACAATAAAGATATGTTATTCCCCGAATGTTTAATTTCGACTAATCTTTTCCGCATATGTTATACTAGCTGTTGCTCGCGACTTCGTCCCCGTCGGATCTATTTCTATTATTATGTTATAGTGAGTCAATCTTAGAAGATAGACATATACTGTCGCGGACTTTTTTTTAGATCATTTTATGAGGAATAATTCTTTTATACATGTTATTTTTGTATCTTGAACCGTGTTCGCAGCGCACGCAAAGGAAGCCCTCAAAGATGAATAATTCTCCCCGTTTTTTCCACATTTTCCGTTATATCTTCGCTCCTATTAGTCGCAGCGTGATGTTATGTAGCCTAAAGCCTTCCTCGATAAATGGTTAATTCAATAAAAAAAGAATTTTTCAATTCGAACCAGTAGATCCTGAGATTAGCGCGTTCAAACAAACAAACTCTTCAGCTTTATATATTAGTATAGATACAACCGTTATTAAAAGTTATAAAATCTAGTTCAACTAGTTGCTTGCCCCGGTTCCGCACGGCTAATTTAAAGAGTACATAAATTATAATTTTGTTAAATTTATTTATTCCTGAACGCGTGTAGATGTATATAACAAGATACTATCACGCAAACCCGAATTTGATCGCTCTTAATTTTATTCAATTTTTATAACTTGCTAATGGGGTGGCCCCGACTGCTGAGATACAGTATTTTTACTAGTTCAGTAGTCGGGTGACCACAATTATATCTGATGTTAATGATAATGTTAATGATTAAAAGATTTATGTTGAATTAACAAGGCAATTAGGGTGGCCAGGTGTTCGCGGAAGAGTCTGCGAAGGTACCCGGGATCCCCACTCGCTGCGCCAGAACGGTAAACGATGAGTTTTGGTCTGTAGAAGTCCAACATAACCCGTGGTCCTTCCCCGAGGTCCATGGGTATCCTATGAGGATTTCCCAACTATAAAAAAAGGGATGCCAGGTGTCTTTAGGTTAAAAATAACCTTTTAGAACAGACACAGCAATGTCCAGTTCAAGAAAATGATAAAGAAAATAAGAAACTTTGGAAAGCCGCGCCATTAAATGAAAAAATACGTGTAAAAACTTAAAAATTGTATTCAAATGGTATAATACATATTTTCGTATATTATTATAAATTCACTTATTTTCCTTTTGGACTTCTGGGTTTTTAATTAAGTAAAAACCCTAAATGAAACAACAAAACGAAACGAAACAACAACGAAATAAGCGATTCATTTAAATTAATGAAATATTAAATTTGTGCTTATAACGTCTAACGTTATGAGCGCAAAATTTTGAATGCGCAAAAACATTCTAATTAGGACGTTTTACCTTTAAGTGATTGCCGGTGCATTCACACGCTACTGACAAAACTATGTCTTTAATTATTGGTTTTATCATTTATCTCTTTTCTACCGTTTTGACTTGTATGTATGTGTACTGCCGCTGCTGTGCGGAACACTTTATTGATTTGTAGGGGTTTAACATATCTATTAACTATAATATCATTGTTACCTACGAACAACCTTAAACGAAACAAAATAATTAACTTAAAAAAACCGAATTCATGATAATACCTATTCAACAAAAAAATAAACGTTTTCGGTTGTTTTTTTTATTATTATATTTAAATGGGACCACCCTTAAGCTATACGCCGAAAAATAATTGTTCAAATCGGTTCATAATTGGCGGAGTTATCGCGTAACAAACATAGAAAAAAAACACACGGGTCGAATAAAGAACCTCCTCCTTTTTTTGAATTCGGTTGAAAACGAAACGAAACAACGAAATAGACGATTTATTTATTACGCAGTTATAACATTCATCTTCATTATGTTGTTTCGAACACCAAACTAGTTATCATTTATTTTTATGACGGTTTACTGATTCGTATCCGACACCACAAATGAGAGTAATGTTTTTCGATTTTTTGCATTGGAGGAACACATATTATCATCAAAAGTATACGGGTAATTTATATTTAAATTTAAGGAAAATTATAATTTATCGCTTTTGACACTGATCAGTTTATATAGTCTGTATATTAGTATTATTATTTTTATTATTTAATTATTATAATACTTAAGTAGTGCTCCGTAATCTATCTTTCGATTGTTTTTAGGTATAGGTATATAAAATAGTATCTGTTTAGTTTGTGGTTGCCTGGAAGAGATAACTGAGTAGTGATAAGGCCGCCAGTTAACATAAAATTTTTAACGGTATTAAATATCTGTAATGTTTTAACGAATTGTAATAAATAACATTGTCACTTTACTATCTAAATATATCCAATATAATATAATCCATTTCGTATGATACACCCAATAACATGATATGCCATTCTTTGTTTATAATTAATTTATTACATTTTTGATAAATCGATATTATAAGACTAATTATTATTATTATTAAGTGCCGTAGATAAATTTAATGAAAAATAATTTTGAATCAATTCTATTTACTATAAAAAATGCTAAAAGCTATCTAGGTACTGGTCAATAAAATAAAAAAAACGGCAGCCGTTTTTAAAATATACATTCCATTTTGTATTTAAACTTATACGTACGTTCTCTTAAATATCAAAAAGATGTCAAGATTTTTTTATGTACTGGCCATTAAAAAAAAGAACAACGGCTATTTAAAAAGAAAAGTTTATTTCATATTAAAATTCGTTCGTAGGTTCTTCTAAAAAATAAAAAATGCAAAGAGGTTATGTAGGTACTGGCCACTAAACTAATGACAACAATGTAGCAAGCGTCGTGTGACGACTAGTGGACGATTAAAGCGCTTCAACTGCGCTGATCTCAACCCCGTAATACTCGTACCTGCCAGCTGACACTCCATTACGTCCGGACACCGCAAGTTTCAAGCACAAAGCGCTTTATGGCGCTATATAGGTACATATCTTAGTCACAATAGAACTGCTTAAATTAAGAACGTAAGATTCAAATTTAAAAATAGTACGTTTATTTCTTTTGGATTTAGTTTTTAGTTTTATTGTTTTTTAATCTACAACTTAGGAATGCAACCAGCATTTTTTATTTATAAAAAAAGATTTTCTCGCTCCATATGCGTTATTTTTTATAATTTATTATTGAGCTGTTAAATGCTTAAAAAAGCTATTTAATATTTATACAATATATAAAAAAATACTGATTTTAGACTATTCACGTTCCCAGCTTCACCTTGTACCACATAGATCTTCAGCGCATAATTAAATAGGACAATACGTCATAGTTCATCGTCTCAGCGCGACGTGTTCAGCATTCACTGAGACAGGTGCTGACTTCAGGGTTCGTTAATGGACTTAGACTGAACTTTGATGAGCCCTGACGAATGATTGACTAATATTATAAATCTGAAAGTTTCTTAGAATGAGTGTATGTAGACTGATTTAGTAACTAAAGGCTTTTTTGTTTTGGAATTGATTGGGAAACGGGAACAACGCGAGTAAAACCACGGGGTACGGCTAGTGTTAAAATGATTAATTGATTCAATAGTTGTGTTCTATCCGATATTTAATAATTATTTATTAAAAAAAAACAATTGAGGAAAACAATTTTGTTAAGTCATCAGTGTCACCCATGAGTATTCGTTTTACCACGAGTGTGTTGCTGGCCTTTTAAAAATTACTCTTCAAGTACTAAAAAAACTAATTATAAACGGCACGCAAACACTGATAAGCAATACTTAATATACCTTGTACTGACACATGTATTGACATCACTATTGAGGCACGTCCGCACACTACGGCTGTCGATAGTCGAATGCCATCTTACCATTGTACATCAGTACACTACACTAATTATAGGTCGCGTCATTTATGTTTAGCGCTGGACGAGAATAGCTGCGCATCGGTAGAATCGCGCTCGTAATTGACGTATTGGTGCAAGAAGGACAACACGACTGGGACAACCAATCAACGCTCGTGTACCAGACGATCACGCGCCCCGCGCGCCGCGCCGTTACCCGAATACCTTATTTTTGACTTCTGCGCAAGTTTCGTTCAGCGCTAAAGATTCGTGACGCGTACTATACACATTACCAATTACCTATTTTAAAATTTGAAAATATATATACTCGTATATTCAGTTACTGTATCAAGAGAACTGTAAAATTCTTTTCTAATCAAAGTACAAATTCTTCCAAAAATATAGGCACATTTTAAAATCATCAATTCGACCCTTATCGACAGCTGTCATCTCAATAAGATTCCGTCCGTGAATTGTTTTAATAAAAAGTTAAATGGTCGAGACTCGAGAGTGGAAACGCTAAGGACTTTAGGAATTTGCTGATTTATAACTTAGTTTAAATTAAATAGTAAATTATTGGTAATAGTACGATAGCAACTGCTGTAACGGTAATTAATGAATTACAAAAAAGAAATAATATTTATGTTTTTCCCCGTAATCAGTTGTTTATGTTTGAAATAGATAATTGAATTTATGACTCACTTAATTATAACATATTTAGGAACACAATAAAAACAACCTCCAAATCCTTGTGTATGATTAAATGTTTGAAACTAAGTTATCGTTTCTCATGCGGTTTTTTTTATTAGATAGAGTGATTTAAGAGGAATGTTTATGTGTATACAACATGTATAATATACGCGAGCGAAGCCAGGGCGGGTCGCTAGTACGTAATATCTACTCATAGAAACAAAAACATAATTGGCACTACCTCGCTGCTACAGCCCCAATCAACTGCCGGTCCATTACCGATTCAATCACGTGCCAAATTGCTTTTGATCAAAAATTCTAGCTGAGCTGTGCAGATGTCAAACAGCTGAACCTAGATGTGAAGGTGGACGTTGGGAAGCTTTCATTACGTACGCTTTATGAAAGAATTTTTACTAGGCGCCTGCGAAGTGTAATTTGCCCATTTTTATTGGCACGCGTTGTACGATTGTTTTTTATATGTCTTTTGGACACGGTGACTTTTTTATACTATAAAGTGGTAAGACGCACTTCTGATGGAATGAGACATGCTAGACCATTACCAAAGCAGTGCTACTTTGCTCTAAAGCCAGAGGTGGACTACACCGACGCTCCCCACTTTGAGCCACAGTTGTAGCCCAGTAATCTCGTTGGCTACAGTTTCTTTCAGAGCGGAGCACAGTGACATTTGTACATCACTGTTCAGGCGGTAGAATGTCCGAATTGCCTTTAAAAAAGCATAAGCATTTAAAGAACGTAGGTATTATTTACTTACGACAAGAAGAGATTTTCAAGAAGAGAGAGTACATCTTTTTGAAAGGTCAGTTTTAAAACCCACTCCATAGCTGTCAAGTTCATGGGCGGCGATGTCTACTTTTTTTTGGCTCGCTTGCTCGTTTGCTTATTTTATAATAATAAAAATATACTATAATACATGTTTTATTTGAATCCCTCTTAAACTTTTAATAAAGGTTGGTTGTGGTAGGTTGCTAGATATGAAAATTACGTTCACCAGTTTCTTTTAGATGACGTCAATAAGTTATTTTGTTTTTAGGAATGGCGACATTTCCTCAACAAAAAGAAGACAAGACAGCTTGTACATTATGTACGAATTAAACAAAAACAACTAACATATCAAAATATAATACGTACATGATAGCTATTATCTGTGAAATATATTATCTATAAATTCAACGTGAATGCCGGAAGCCACGTTATCTGTGATAATGTTTAATAATAGCATTGAATTTCGAATTTCATATAATGTCAGTGTACCTGACGTTTCGAACTAACACTGAAAATACTTATCTAATGTATCTGTAGCCTTGGTTAGTTCGAAGGAATTAAAAGTTTTGTTTTTATTACTCATTAGTATATTTTCAAATTATTTTTCTAAACAATGCCATCATACAGATAGTCTAGAGCCTGAGAAAAATCCAGGCACTTGTCAAAGTTTATATGTAAGTCCACGCGGACAGAATCGCGGGCAACAGGTAGGAGTGTAGGTACAGTACAGTACAGTAGGTCATGTTATAAAAAAAAAAAAAAAAAGACTATAATTATAATTATTAGAGTAGAATCGCGCTCGTAATTGACGTATTGGTGCGAGAAAGACAACACTATGGGGAACCAATCACCGCTCGCGCACCAGACGATCACGCGCCCCGTGCGCCGCGCCGTTACCTCGATACCTTATTTTTGACTTCTTCGCAGGTTTCGTTCAGCGCTAAAGATTCGTGACGCTACTTGTATACAATACACTACAACACAGACAATACCAATTAAACCTCAAAAAGCAATTAAAATCAATACATGACACGAATTAATAACCTCGATAACCTCAGTAAAACCCTCCTTAAAACCATCAATAGATAATTAAAATAAACGTTATTTCTATAACTTTTTCCTAGCGATCGCTGAACAAATAGTTATAATAAACTTGTTAAGTTCTGAGACACGCGTTGGGTTTCAGTAAATCGAATGCAAACGGCTCGGATAATGCGGACCAGCTCCACTTACTTTATGCTAAACTTGGTTTAAGAGCTCGTTATCTCACCAATATTATAAGCTAGCCGCGAACCGATTCTTTACCCGCATTTAAGCATGTGTTATACACGTTTCATTCGCTTAAAACACTCAATTTGTCTGATTTAAATAATAATAGTAATATTATAAATAGGATAATTTCGGGGGCGGACTTGCTGAGGACGCACGTAGCAATCTTCCGCAAGATTTTCCTCAACCTCGAACAAATATTATAAGCGTTATCAGGACTTGACGCATTAGTAGCTACAGTTACACCTCACCAATTTAAAAACAGTCTATGGTTAAATTATTCTAAATAATTAAAAGCTAGCTTCGATATTTTATTTTCAATGCTGACTCCTTAACTAGACAGATCGATGCTCTCGGGTCGAGACCTAAGTGCATACAACCTGCAAATGATCTCACGTTTATGGAAAAACTAATTAAACGTATTATTTTTCTCATTGAACGTAATAGAGAAGATATAACATTTTTTTATTATGGAAGTACTTATTTTGTATTTATAATATAATATACTATCTGTCTCGTGCCCACTTCGTTGGGCATTATGTTAATTATCCTTTTCGGTATTTAATATAGCTTATGATACTGAAAAGATTTTTTTAAATCGGTTCTGAAGATCCCGAGTTAACCCCTAAGAATTTAGCAAACACACAAACTTACTTTTTTTAATAATAGTATAGATTATAGCAGAAATAGCAGTGGCTAGCAGTTTAAATTACATATAATCATATAAATAATTTATCTACTCATATCATATTATAACAATACCCAAAAGCTCTCCTTGTTCATCAATACTTCAAAAAAAAACATAAGGCGCCATTATTCTAGAAATGTCAAATTTTGATTGTTAGTTGTCAAATCGAACATACTTCAAATTTTAAGAATATGCGTGGAAATTTTAAAATAGCATTGTCTTTAACTGACTTCAAAACTAAAAATTTGTTCATACTTGCTTTTTTTTTTAATTAACTTATAATTAATTATTTGACCATGCTTATTGTAACAATAAAGATTACAAAAAAGAAACTCAACAAAATTCACTCATTTTGACTCAACATGCATAATTCAATGTAGATAAAAAATAAAACATTTCCTCTTAATAGCAAAGATTAATAATTAAACAACAATAAGATAACCTAAAAATCTCTAAGGCTGTATTGTATTACGGTCACATTCCTAGTACCAAGATTGCAGCCTGAACATACCGCGGTAACATAACTCCATAACATACATGTATTTATAGTTCAACGTCAAAATATTACATAGTATGTACTTACATACATAGAATACCTAGAGCCGCAATATGAGAACGCAAAGTGAAGCCAATATGCTACGCGTACATCTTTTTAAAAGGTCGGCAACCCACTCCAGAGCTGTCAAACTCTGGGAGTGTTGATGGATGATGGGCCGGCGATGACCACTTTCAAAGTCAAAGTCAAAGTCAAAAGTATCTTTGTCGTCGTAACACTTTTGAATCGTCATGGTATTACAAAACATTTACCACCGGTTCGGAAGGCAGTCTCTACTTTCCATCAGGTGGCTCGCCGGCTCGTTTGCCCCCTATATTATAAAACAAAAATCAGATCGTCACCGCATTGCATCGCATCAAGATTCGTATAATTTTCGTAGATTGCAATTTTCACGTGAAACTTCTTTAAAATCGCGCCGAAACATACGGTTAACGAAAAAGGTCTATAATATCATCGTACCTTAATAATTAAAAAAACTATTAGTCTTAGAAATAAAAATGTGGTATGAATATTTCACTTACACAGTCAGCTGGCTGTTAAAACAGCGTCAATCTTGTTTTCATTTCAATCTTTTACTTTAAAAGCGATTCGCTAACATAGACGTTAAAACCAACGGCCGTGTGCCCCGGCACAGCTCCACCCGATTTTGCACATTTCTAGGGTAAATTTATTATAGCAAAGCATATTATCGGTTGGCTTGTATACGAATGAGTTTTAGAACGTCCTATTATATTTATAATTTTTTTTTTAATTTATTTATTTAGAACTTTTTTACAGTCATCTTGTGAGCTAATACAGAGCCCCACAAAACTGTTTTCACAGTTTGTCTATGAGTGTGATTGCTAAAAATCTCATCATCTACTTAATTATTGCGTACAGCTCGGACGGTTATAGTTACATAATATTATTTTATTAATGACATTACATTTAGAGTTTCACAGTTATTTGGTTATATGATTACAGCACTATCAGTCTATGCGTTAAACGTCTATGCTTACATACATACATTTCGATTTTAGTTCGCATGTTATTAAGTATTCATTAATAAATAGGTGATGCAAAACAATTTATTAATTTAGGTACCGAAAACAATATCACTAGCAAAAATATAACTTTAAACGAATTTGCAAGGTAAAAATAATTATATCACAATAAATAAAATTTAAACCTAATTGGTAAAGTAATCCCTATCTAATTGTAACTCTGCCTGTCTGTTACGTTTTCACGACATAACTACTGAACCGATTGTAATGAAATTTGGTACACAGATGGTCCAGAGACTGAGATAAACGTAGTCTACTTTTTAACTGGAAAAAGATTATATTGTGAAAGTCCACGCGAACGGAGTCGCGGGCAACAGAGAATTAAAAAAATACAATTTTGATACTCAATTTAGTTGCATTAACATGTCAATTACAAATTAAAAACGCATTAAATGATTTACAATATTTTATAAATAGCTTTTAAGAAGCTTACGATAATTTATTGCACAATATAATATGTATATGACGATATGAATGTATGTCCGTAACACAAGCAATTACAGCGAATAAACAAGTCCATATATTTTGTTTCAAAAGATATTGAAAAAGTTATATTTATATGTAAAATTAGTTAATTCCAGCGATTTAATTTCCCTTCGTATAGTTCAATTCCAATACATTGGTTATGGGCTGGCGTTTCTCTTACCATCAGGTGGGCGTCCAGCTCGTCTCACCACTTCATGGAATAAATAAAATTAAAATAAATAAATAGCAAAAGTCATTTGGTACTTTTTACTTTTGTTCGTCAGTACAAAATAGGAACACAAAATATTATCGTATTCGAAAGAGTTTTTAAACGTATTTAAAATTGTATTTATTCCAATAGGTTTATATTTTTATTATAAATAATCTCCCCGTTATCACGAGGATCAAGTTTTGAATTTTCAAAGAAAAAACTATGACACTAGGAATTAAAAATAAATCAATCATATTTATCGCGTAAAAGTTATTAGAAGCAATAAAACAGTATCGAACATGCAGCTTAACAGATTTCATTAATCTATCCAAGTTAATTCTTACGTGATAAAATTATGTATAAAAAGATAATTTTTGTTCACAACATCATAGTTTGATAACGAAAGCGGTGAGTAAACTGGCTAATTACACCGAATTTTATTAATAAAATAAGGCTTTCGATTCATTGTATCTGTTTTTGTTTCAATTTCGTCAATTTTTGCATAGATGCATCCATTGTAACATATAAACTATTCCATAAACTGACATTGCAGAGATTTTTAAATTAAATTAAGAAATTTTCGTTTTTTTTCGTCCAGTTTTCTAATTTTTAATTTTCTTTTTGCAGCAAAATGAAATTCTTCGTGATCGCAGCTGCTTGCTTCGCCATGGCCGTCGCTGGCCCGACCCGCGGTGGTCTCCTCGACGTTGAGAGCGCTGGCCCCATCGTCATTGAGCCAGAACCTATCTCAATTGGACCTGCTCTCATTAAACCGGAACCTATCTCTGTTGGACCTGCTCTCATTGACCACGAACCTATTTCCGTTGGACCTGCCCTCGTTGACCACGAACCAATCTTAGTTGGACCTGCCCTAGTTGACCACGAACCCATCTCTGTTGGACCTGCCCTAGTTGACTACGAGCCAATCTCAGTTGGACCTGCCCTCGTTGACCACGAACCCATCTCCGTTGGACCTGCCCTCGTCGACCCCGAAGTCGTCGTCAACCAACAGACTCCCATGGTCCAAGTTATCATCAACATCAACTCCAAGGAACACGTCATTGAAATCCCCAGCTATGACCCCATATCTGTCGGTCCCGCTATCATTGACCCCGTGCCAGAGCCCGAGACCATCGACGTCCAGCCCGTAGATATCATCGACGTCGCCCCAGTCGAGATCTCCCCTCCTGTAATGCCCCAACCCAACCCTATCATCGTCGACCCCGCTCAAATCCTCCCCGACCAACTCAACTAAACGTTGAAGGACGCTCAAACTCAAATACAAGCTGTCACAGCTTTATAGCACTTAAATATACCAAAGACTTGACTTAATGCCAAGTATTGTTACCAAGAGGAGGAAAAATATATTGCGCTACTAACGATCAGTTTATTTTTTAATAAATTATTCCGAACATATTTTACATATAATCTTTTAATTATAATAAGCCATGCTATACAGGTATAATTGAATGTAACGATACCTAAATAAAAAAAGTCTTGATAAAGCAAAAAAACATGAATTTGATTGGCAGAATTATCACAGGATGATAAGCTAATAATTTATTGATATGGAAAATTACCGACAAAAGTATAATGAACATTATTTCTGATAGTTTAGTCCAGCTTACCAACCTTTAAGTTCCTTAGAAATAAAATTGACGAATTTATTTTCTTTGTTTATTAAATCAGTATTTCATATAAATGAACAAAATCGAATCACCTGACATATCTATAAATCCAAAAATAGCGAACTAATTTGATTAGATCCACAATAATTAAAGAATAGGTACATCACAAGTCATGATATAAAAACCATGTAAAATAAAAAATACAAAACGTCAACTGGGTCTTTAACGATCTCCAGTCAAAAGGTCTTAAGATAAACAAAACTTTCTCACAAGTAACTTCCTTATAGAAATAGACCAACTTCCTTTTGAGGCGAGGCAATTGAAAACAAATTCCTTTTAACACTAACCAACTTTTGGTTCATAATTAAGTAGCATTAAGTGCTTTTAGATAAGTTTCAATCGTCCGACGATGGGGTTTAATTTGGAAATAAAATTAAAAATTTACGATTTGTTTTGACTTGTTTATATCTAGCCAGTCTCGTCCAACAGCACTTGTTTCTTTTTTATAATATGAAGAGGGGAGACGAGCTGGACGCACTCCTGATGGTAAGAGTAACGCCAGTCCATAGCCAATGCAGTGCTACCCGGAACTTTGCTTTAAAGCCCAACTCCGGGCAGGGGTGCACTACACCGACACTCCCCACCTTGAGTCGTCAGATGTTAAGACTCATTAGCCCCTCTTACTAGCATTTCATGCCGTTCTAACACCGTAATAATACAAAGTATCCTTTGTTAATCCAGGGACCAAACTGTCTACACAATTATCCAGAAAATAAAATCATCTTTCGTTCAACCAATAAGAAGTCTCTGTGAGAGAGTTAAAAGACAATGATCCCGGTGTTTTAGTCGGTATGCCTGAAAGCCTCAGTCTTGACTAACTTGTCCTGCCGAGGTAAGGCATCCGTACTTGAACAATCCAATAATAAGTACGGTTTTAGTTCATCAAAGCATTATCTTTATTAACTTAATCTTCATCACAATCACTTCAATACAAACGAAAAATCATAACACAGACATAGAATAATAACCAAATGTACAGCCGTTTTATAAATTCCCAGAAAGTGAGGGTTTCGAGCAGAGGCTTAAAGAATAACATACGATATTGTTAGGATGGCATATTTGTTTCGCAAGAGCTCTCCTAACGCCAAATCTGAACAGAAATCTACTTCACACGATAGGCTGATTTTTGTAACACTTATGGTCTTATCCTTGCTGATTTTTTAGATATAACAACACTTTTTGGTTCAAAAGGAAGTATTTTATTTATCATGTTATAAAGTACTCTCTCTATGTAGTATTATTTCATGTAAATTGTTTTGTGTAATAAAAGTGTAAATATTACTCGACGGACAGAAAATTTCAAATAGAACGACGAAATAAAAAATAATAAAATATAAAGAAATTGATACTAAAGTTATGAAATAGGACACGAAAGCCGGCCTTGTAAAAAGTGATTTCCACTAACCTAAAAATCATAATTGTTAGTACAAAACTAATGTATTCAGATTCGCGCCATTTTGATTCGAATTCCTGCATGTCTACTATCTTAGCCCGCCAAAAATATAACCTCAAAAATCCACAAAACGGTATTACAGATTTACAGTAATAGATTTTACGAATAAGGATGACGTTGGCAAAAACTGCCGGATGCGAGGTCCTTTTGTTACGAATTCACTTTTGATTTAACTTATAGCTTGGTTTTACCCTGCATTTTATCGGTTTTTAACGGACTTAAAAATAGGAGGTTCTTAATTTTAAATTATGGCATCATCTTTAGTCTAAATATTCTAGTTGGTTTGTATGAAACGCCTTTCTTCATCGATATACAGAAAATTTGTTAATCTATGACTAAAAAGTTTATGTGCCACCAATGATATAGCCTATCATTGCGTACAACATTATTTAATCGTTATAATATGTTGTGTGTTGCCAGTGGAAATAAAAATAATCTTCATCACCTCTTTTTCTAATTAAACCTTGCAGACACAATGATAACATAACAATGACCATATCAATCTTTTACCTAAAGAGGATTGATTTTCAATCATTTCTAACAAAAACTATTTATTTATTTATCATACTTTATTGTACATTACATACAAAAACAAATAAGTACATGTAAAAAGCAGCCTATTAAAATGTATAAAAGGCGGCCTTATTGCTAACTTCGGTCTCGGCCAGGCAACCTGAGTGGTACGGAAATGGAAGAGATAAATATATACTACACACAATATAATACATACTTAATAATATAATAGTGAAATTTTACATAAAAATACTAACTAGTACTGGGTCTATCAGTACAGTTAGCACAATTTGTTTTCTAATTCACCCTATGTCCCAAATAAAAACGGCCAAACAATACATCTATCTTTCCAAGCGAATAAACCTTACTAACAAATTCAATTAATAACCAATAAAATATAACAATGGATTCCGGCATCACGATTCGTCCGAAGCGATTTAGAATTCCATTCCGAATCTCAGGGGACAGGTATTCAAATAATAGTTAACCTGTGAACCAATTTGGATGTGTCAACATTGTATCTGCTACAACTGGGTCGGGTCGCCGTTTCAAAGACAATTCGAATTCGCCGATAGAGTCTTGTCTATGGAATTATTGATAACAAGATCGGCTTTGAAGCTGGCAACACTCTTTTCTATATTCGAATGACAATTTGGTTTATATAATTAAATTAATCTGTGGACAAATTTGGATGTGTCAACATTACATATGCTACAGGTACAAAAGCTGGCAACACTCTTTTCTATATTCGAATAACTATTTAGTTTATATAATTTGATTAATCTGTGGATAAATTTGGATGTGTCAACATTGTTTCTGCTAAAGAAGTCAAAATGGCGGACGCTCTGTGCGCTTTTTTGTCCGTTAATAGTCTTTTATAAAAAAGATTTCTTTATTTTTTTGCAAGGCTTAAAACCTTTTTCCACTAAAAAAATATAACTAAAGACGTGGCTGTATGGGCTTTGCCTGTGGCCAGTCCCTTTGCCTTCCCACTAATGGGAAAATTAAACTAAAGAAATGTTTCTGCTAAACAAGATCACAACACAACAGCTACAACACACTGCTAACAAAATCAGCTTAAAAATTGGCAATATTATTTTCTATATTTGAATGGCTATTTAGTGTAAATAAACTAGTAAATTAATGCATTATTTGCGAGTAACAGTCTATTAAATTTTTCAAACTAAATAAATAAAATACGACTACTTAGTGTCTAACGATTTAAAGTTTTATTTTTCGTGTAAAGCACATTACACACCTTGTTTATAAAAGGTATTTAACTTATATTAAATTCAAACCACAATATTTCAAATGACACAAACGTTTCAAAACCTGGGAGGCTTTTCTTTTGCGGTAAAGGATTACACATCGGTCGACCGAGCCCTCGACCCTAGTGACTAAGTCTTATTTATTTAAATAGTTTTAATCTGATACGTTTGTGGTATAGACGTATAACGCATAGATAATAGTATTTATGATATGATAGAGGTAAGTAAGCCATGACTGTAGACAAAATTGTCTACTTTGAAATGGCTTCACTTTGGATGCCCATATTGCGGTTGTTATTATTCTATAGTCTGTGGTACCTAAAATAGTTATTTTATAAAGTGAAAATGAATCTCAAAATGTATTAGTAAAAATCTTTTTTATTTTTAAATATTCCTGGTTGTATCAGGATCGTACCAACTAAACAATTTAGTACGATTATTGTATTGGTTTTGAAAAACGTTGTTCATTATTATAGTGTGTTGACATAATCATTGAAATTGATCTTATTAAGAGATGCCAATTCTTAAAGTATTACCTTGATTTAAAAATAAATTTTCGATATTCAATCTAAAGGATAAAATACATGCGGAAAATGCATACAGGACACCAATTCCAACAAACATGTCCAACAAAAATAAAACCAATTTAACAACCACTAAACTAAAAACAAACTGTTTTAAAACTAAAAAAATCTTAAAACCAGATTCAACAAAAGGCTCATTAAACAACTAATAAACGGGAAGAAAATCTCGATTTTCCGTAAATCCTAGTGAGAAGAAAACTCAAAGCGTTTAATGAGAGCATTGATACATTTTTCTTGGTCTCCATTCAGACTTTTGAACACTCTTTTACCCTGAGTTAAAAATCATATTGAAATTTTAAACTTTAGTCCAAGATAATAGAGCTTTAAATATGAATTTCTGATTAAACCTTGAAATTTTGATATAATGTACTTGAAAGATTCGTAAACGAATAGTGAAAGTCTTTTTTAAATTAATCCACGAGGACTTGTGATAAAAAAACAAAATGTTTTTTTTTTTAATTTTAGAGAAACAGTTCTAGAAAAAAAAATATTAATGAAAGTTGTCAAACATAAAATTTTACATCAAAATGATATACAACATTTTTGACAAATCGTAAGGTGCTAAACGTTAGTTAATAAAAATAGAAAAACATTTTTTTTATCCTTGTAATAAAAAAAAACTTCTAGTAGATGAATTTACTTGAAAATTACTTCGTCGCGTTTAGTTTTTAAAGAGAATTATTGTAGATGACTTAAGTGAGAGGCTTTGGACATGACTAATGCCGGAATAAATAACTTAAATTTAAGTCAAACTTAAACCGGTTCGATTTGACAGTTCGCCATGCCATTCCGTCAAAATTACGAGTCTTGAGGCGTGCTTAAATTTAATTTGCGTATGAGTATTTGGCCGTTAGTTTTTATTATAAATAAAACTTTCTTACCATATTGATATGATTGATATCATGTATAGATGTGAAATGGAAATAGAACGTGCAGATATAAATTGAGGAAAAAGTTGGAAAATCGTTCTATGGCCATGTTGCTATACACATGCATGTAATTTAACAGACGACGGTCATACATCATGGCTCTAACGATAAAATATCTAGCAGAAACCGTAAAAACCTTCAATATGTGTCATGTTTGGATAATATTATAAACGTAGACTTAGAAATAAAAAATAATTATAATTACATAGGATACAACTTAGTCGCTTTGTGTCTGTCCTTATGTATGTTTATTATATTTTTTTATATTTTTTAATATATCATTAATTTTTGATCATAGATTGTTTATTTTTTATTCCTTGTCCCTCTTTTAATTAATTTTTAATACCCACAAAGATTCCATAGACATGTTTATGTAAACAAACGGATATTATATAATACAATAAAGACTAAATATTTCAAATTTGTTAAATAAACACGAACTTCACAATACCAATACATCGAAATCCATTTACTGCGTCAGTCTGATTCTATTAGAGCGAACTGCCAAGGATCGAGACCTAACCAAATTACGGACCTAACTGGCATATCCTGTACGTTACATTTATTACTAGTAAATAAATATATCTTACTTATATTATAAACTAGCTGTTGCTCGCGACTTCGTCCCCGTCGGATATATTTCTATTATTATGTTATAGTGAGTCAATCTTAGAAGATAGACATATACTGTGGCGAACTTTTTTTAGATAATTTAAAAAGGAATAATTCTTTTATTCTTAATTTTTGGTATCTTGAACCGTTTTCGCAGCGCACGCAAAGGAAGCCCTCAAAGATGAATAATTTTCCCCGTTTTTTCCACATTTTCCATTATATCTTCGCTCCTATTAGTCGCAGCTTGATGTTATGTAGCCTAAAGCCTTCCTCGATAAATGGTCAATTCACTGAAAAAAGAATTTTTCAATTCGAACCAGTAGATCCTGAGATTAGCGCGTTCAAACAAACAAACAAACTCTTCAGCTTTATATATTAGTATAGATGTGAACGTTTAAGACTATGTTCTGATAATTGTTAGTCTTTCACCAAAAAACTATTTAATGTATTTCGCTGAAACTTTATATACCTAAAGATGAGTCTTAACATCTTATGACTCAAAGTGGGGAGCGTCAATGTAGTGCACCCCTGCCCGAAGCAAAGTTCTGAGTAGCACTACATTGGTTATGGGCTGGCGTTTCTCTTAACATCAGGAGGGCGTCCAGCTCGTCTCACCACTTCATGGAATAAAAAAAAACAAAAACTATGCGGTAAAACCTCGAGACATGGCCAGTCTTTTAATATCATAGACATTCGCAAAGCGAAGTGCCTCACGACTCAGTTACCAACCTTTAAAAAAGGATAGGTTTTTTCAACAAAAGATATTTAAAGATAGTCAAGGAACAATGAACTAGGAAATGGATAGGGAATCTCTGATGAGAGATTACACGACTTGAAGCCTGTTTTCTATGAAATGGAAGATGGTACTACTCCGAACGAGCCGAAATCATTTTTGATTTTTTGGGTTTTCGTTTCACCGTTTGAGAGTCACTTAAATCTAGACTTATAAATCGCAATAAGGAACCCTATTTTGAACCTTACGACTCCTTTTCTTCACGATAAAGCTAACCTTCCCTTTTCCCAAGCTCAAAATATTTATCCTACATTTGTAAACAAGACAATGGACATGTCTGTCTGTTTACAGATACAAATTCTTCAGTTAAAATTACAGTGAAATATTATATGTTCATTAAACACTTATAAATCGTCATAGTCACCAATTAACAACTACCGGCTCTACAGAACTTAAAATAAATAAAAACAAGTGAGTATTAAAATTATTACTTCGAAGGAATTGTTGAAATGAATTAGACTCATTACCAAACTACAATTACTGAGAATCCTTTAACACGTCTCCAGAAGGTAGTTCGACACTAATTGAGGTTGTGCAAAGTATCTGGTTGCGAGGAAAATCAAATTGAAAACTAAGACTTATCGGATTCCGCGAACTTTGAAGCTTTCACCGTAAGGGACTGAAAGAGTTTTTAAGTCCTAGTAATATTATAGACGTTTAAATTTGCGTGGATGTATGTTTGTTGTTCTTTTATGCAGAAACTACTGACTAGATATAGCTGATGTTAGGCATACGGGTAGAGACAGTAAATTAACATATTGGATACTTTTTTGACGACCGCTTGGCGCAGTGGTAGCACAACTGCTTTCCGCGCGAAGGGTCGTGGGTTCGATCCCAAAACCGGAAAAATATATTTGTAATATACATTTGTAGTTTTCTGGGGTCTGGGTGTTGCTATGTATTGCATGTATGTATTTACAACAGAAAAGTATGTATTTGTAATTTATTTCGTTATCTAGTTGCCATAACATCAGCTTCCTCATGCAGTGTTCCCGAACAAATACGACTTGGGGACCTTCAAAAAAAGAGCGTACCTATCCTTAAAAGGCCGGCAACACACTCGTGACAACGCGAGTGCTCATGGGCGGCGCTGATCACTTAACATCAGGTGACGCGCTTGCTCGTTTGCCCCCTATTATATATAAAAAAAATTAACACAAGCTTCTGCTTAGCTTGGACCTAGATGGCGCTGTGATTAAAGTGTCCTGAAATATTATAGTATTATTATTTTTATACAGGCATTGACATGTGAAATACCTACGTCAAACTAGGTAGATAAATGCATATATTACAACTAGCAGCGTAACTAAGCCTAAGTTGAATATAAGTAAAGTAAACCTTTCAAACAATCATCTTTTGGGTCCGAACAGAGAGGCTTGTAAAGGTTTGTTTTTTGTTATGACATGAATAAAATATATATATCTGGATTATCATTCGGGAAGTATTTTCTGCAAAGACATCCTTTTGAGAATCATTCTTTTTTAGGGTTACGTAATTCAGCATCTTTGTCCACTGACGTTTTTAGATTGAATTTTTTGTGCAGCGGTTCCAAATTTAGCGATTTTAAAATTATTTCTTTTTCAGACGATAGAAAAAAAGAAAGGCTTTCAGGGTAGTTTTGATTAATGAAATACTTAAATCTAGGTACGTAAAACCGGGACTAGCAAATGCGACGTCTAATTAACGAAACTAGATCATTTCTTTCAACAAATTCGACATACCTAAGCAATGCATATACCCATACCTCTCCACAATAGTCCAGCTAGCAATTCAATTACAGCACGATCTCAATCGTCGGTGCAACAGCGTCGATACCGGCTCAGCGAAGAATCGACACAGATTGGGCAGTCGCGAAAATTGTGTGGTTCCTCCCTTTGATTGCTCCATTGTTATGTACCGAGGACGCTTTAAGGTACTCTCAGGACTCAGGTAAGACTTTTTGAACCATCGGGAATAAAGTGAGGTGTCAATGACCCGGATATATTACGTGGGTTTTTGACAGTGTTATGTCATTTACCTATTGTTTTTATAATAAGTTTAAAAGCTATGCTAATTAAGTTATTTGCAAATGTATAAATATTTTGTTTGAATATTTAATTAGACATCATGAACATATCGAAATAGTGGGTTAACAGGGAGGTTTACTTGATGACTATCAGCCACTAAAACACATAAGCACTGGCAAGACAAGTCACGCAAATGTTGCCAGCTTTATTTTAAAGGAGTTCAGTATAAAATAATAGCTAAATCACTGTCCAGTTTTCGTAAAACATATTAGACGAATGAGACCGCTATAAGTTTATACGAGTATATTTATTATGCTGTAAAACATCATAGACTACAAAGTAAATATAGAACTGAAGACATAGACCATTATTATTTTTTAAAAGTTATTTATACTTTGACTTCCAACAGAAGATAAAATCGTACAAGATATATTTTCAATTATCCTACTAAACGTGAATTCAAATAAGTTTGTAAGGAGATAAACCTAACAATAATTCACGTCAGGTTAAATAGAAATAAAATATCTCGACAATGAAATATGTCTGAGATTTGGCGGATTACAGAAGGCTGTTCTTTATACGTAAGGCGCTATTGGGCTAATAATAGTATAACTACAATTTAATGTTTTAGTGTTTTTATTTAGGTACTATATTCGTTTCCCCCCCACAGTCCAGGCCTTGTCGCGGCGGGGGGGCTCAGTAGCTTGGGGTGCAATCCAGCACCCTGGGTGAAGCTAATTGGACCCGGGAAGCTGCTCTCGGTATTCCTCTTTTTGAGGAGGGGACCAGAGAGCAGCAAGCGGTGGGTGCGATGCGTGCAGGTGGCACGATGCGTCGCACGAGGTGTAATCACCTCCATAAGGAGGTGATGTGGGTCAGGGGGTAGTGCCAGTCTGGAGTAGCAACCTGAATGGTTGTGAAACGACTCGGCCTGCCCTCATGACGTAGCCCTGAACGGTGGACCGGGGTCTGTCCACTGTTCGGCTTTGGGGTGGCGTGAATTTATTCACGTCGCCCGGCGTGGTGAGGGGGCCTTTGCGGCCATCTTTGCTATCGGCCCGGCAACGGGCAGCCGCTGGCGGGGTTGCGGAAGAGTCTGCAAGGGTACCCGTGACCCCGTCATGAAGCGGTTTGGTGGAATAAAGTGGGGTTTTAGTCGGTAAGAGTCCGACATAACCTACAGTCCAACCCCGAGGGCTGTAGGTATGCATGAGCATTTCCCCACTATAAAAAAAAAAAAAGGTACTATATTCGTTTTGGTTCTTATAAGTTCATTCAGAAATAAATTGACAAAAAAAACCTGATTTCGTCTACTTGCATATGAAGTAAATATGTTTATATGACCTTACCTATCTATATAGAGCAAATAAAAAAGATATTTGCATGATTTTTAATCAAGATAGGATAAAAATTTTCTTTTTTTTATTCTATGAAGTAGTGAGACGATCTGGACGCTCTTCTGATGGTAAGAGAAACGCCAGCCCATAAACAATATAGTGCTACCCAGAACTTTGCTCAAAATTCAGTTCCTCATAAAAATAAATTTATTAAAAATAATTTTAAGTATCAACATTCTAAAGTATTTTATATTATTAAAAACTACAATAAAAATTTATTACAATTTATTTGAACATATAGATAATATATTTACTTATAAATTAAACATTACTAATAACTTATAATACATTATATTATAACTAAACGATTATACAACAAAACTAAAATATTATTTCAACCGTTCGCATGGCCGCCGCTTCCCGCCATATTTCATTGGAAAGGCGGGTGATTTAAACACCATTTATTATTATTATTAAAGCCCAGAAGCTCACCTACTTTATGAGGCACTATATCTGAGACCCTGGAAGGATTTTTTGGTCTGCATTGAGTTATTCGGTTTACGTAAACGCTTGTGACAAGGGTAAAAATCCTTTATAAATTATTACCTTCGAGACACATTTAACCGACTTAAAAAAGGAGGTTTGTAAATTAAACCGCATACATGTTTTTTTATATGAAATCGGGCAACTGAGCAAAATACTCATAAGATGGTAAGCGATCAATTCTGCTTATCAGCAGTCGCAAAGATAAGAACTGAATCACGAATGCGTTGCCAGCCTTTAAATACGAGGAAAAGAAAGGGTTTGTCTCAAATGGGATGAAAAGAGCAGGAGGAAGTTATTTTCTGTGTCTAATCATTCTTTAAGTTTTAGTAGAGTGGGGCAACTATAGTTTCACTTGATGATCATTAAATACAGATATATAAATCTATACTAATATTATAAAGAAGTAAAGTTTATGTGTTTCTTACATTGTAAGGGGTAATCTCGGGATTTACTGAACCTATTGTAAAAATTATTTCACCAATAGAAAGCCACATTATTGCTGAGTGTCATAGGCTATATAAAAAAAAGGATTGTTAACATTATGCCCAACGAAGTGGGCACGGGTCCGCTATTATTTATTAATAATACTTATACTTGTCTTTATTATTCACCATACATATATAAGGTTGCTCTTATAAAAATAAAAACCTTACGATTAGGCGCATAAAAAAAATTATATCCATCACAATTCACAAAAAACAAGCCCATTGTCCCTCAAATAAAACACCTGCCCCAATCTTCGTGAGTGAAATAATCAAATCAAATTTTCCTCCTAATGAACAAAATAAAAACTTCATCAAGACCTTATGAATTCATAAAACGTTTCTCGTGAGCCCGTTTCATTTGCTTCGAGCTTATTTTCTTGATAATCTACGTAATGATTTAGAATTTGTTTAAAAACGACGCGACTATTAATCGCGTTTTTTATGTAATTTTACTAGAGATAAAATATATCTTCCTAAAAAGAGTTTAAGAGTTAAACTAGAGTCTTTATTCTGTCTTTTAATTGTTAATATACAATGAACATTCGTTTCCAATTTCTTAAATTATTTTTAATAGTATCTTTTTCCAGGAGACGATTGTGTTGGACTAGCACAAAATGGTGCCACAACTGACTAAAACGTTATTCGCTAACATGCGATTAGATGTCCTTATGTTATACAAGTCGCAAGCAGATTTACCCGAATAATTTGTAACAATAATTTCCCTTCACGTTGCATAACGACCGAATAAGTATCCCAAGCTAATCTAACTGCATGCCAAACTTCAGCCAGAAGTATGTAGTCGTTTTTCAGCGTGAAAAAGTAAAGAACATTCATATATTCATACTAACTTGGATAATTTTGCGTTCATAATATTACAAAATGTAGTAAATATAAAAGCAATTTTGGGTGTCAGTTGCGAGCGAGCGGTAAAAATCACAATATTAAGGCGTATGCTCTCAAAGTTTAAGAGGGCATAATATTTCTTCACATCTGTCAAAGTTTGAAGCAAATTTAACGGCTGGTATGCGTGGCAACTTACGTTTGATTGCTTTAGGATTAATTTTAAACTGATTGATTTAATATTTAATGTTTTTTTGTTAACAAACTTGCTGTTCCAACTTATAAAAACATTCTTTACTTTTAACCTTTAAGTAGCAACTAATAAGGAACAAAATCATAAAGAGGTATTGTCATCAGACACTGGTAACTTTCTAATACCAATGTTAAATCGAAGAAATTAAGACGGATCAAATGAATGAATCGGGACAGGTTCGGGTGAAATCTATAGACCCGATTTTGAAGCAGATACTCTCAACCGATTGAGCAGAAATTTTTAATATTTAGCTATAGCAAGCAAACGTCAGGGGAAATTAGATGAAAACTTGTAAGAACGTCACTTTAACAAAAGAAACCGAATTTGAACTTTGAACCCATACTTAATACAAATTTAATATTTAATTTATACTCTCATGAATATACTATGAAGTGGACCAAACTACAATAGAAAACAGCTTTCCAATCAAGTGATCACATGTAAAATCAGTCTTTACAGTATCATGTTCTGCGGGCAGTCAGAGCACACAAAAAAATCAGTTTCATTGAGACCTACCTACTTTTTGAGAACGATTGAAAAATTGAAAAAGGCTTGAATAAAAATATTGCAATAAATATAAATTGGTTAATTTTATTAAAACAGGCAATTTAATGTGAAACAATTTTTTTATAACACATACATCATGTTTCTTTCAAACATGTTCATGTAATAAATTTCATTACAATCAATATTGTCTTTTATCATCAGATCAGGATAAGTAATACATGATTATACTAAAATTGCTTATTCCTTAGAAATAGCAACTTTGAAAAGAACCTTGAAGACGAATGGTAGATTGTCTGGTTGATCCTCAATCATAGCTGGTCCAACAGAGATTGGTTCGTAGTCAACTAGGGCAGGTCCAACTGAGATGGGTTCGTGGTCAACTAGGGCAGGTCCAACAGAGATGGGTTCGTGGTCAACTAGGGCAGGTCCAACTGAGATGGGTTCGTGGTCAACTAGAGCAGGTCCAACTGAGATTGGTTCGTAGTCAACTAGAGCAGGCCCAACTGAGATTGGTTCGTGGTCAACTAGGGCAGGTCCAACTGAGATTGGTTCATAATCAACTAGGGCAGGTCCAACTGAGATTGGCTCGTGGTCAATGAGAGCAGGTCCAACAGAGATGGGTTCGTGGTCAACTAGGGCAGGTCCAACTGAGATTGGCTCGTGGTCAACTAGAGCAGGTCCAACGGAGATTGGTTCGTGGTCAACTAGGGCAGGTCCAACTGAGATTGGCTCGTGGTCAATGAGAACAGGTCCAACAGAGATCTCTTCTGGTTTGATAACAGCGGGTCCAACCGAGATATCCTCTACTACAACTCTGATTTGACGGTTCGTGGGTCCAGCGAAGGCCACCGCTGCCAGGGCGGCGAGAAGAAATACTGACTTCATAGTTAGCCTGGAACTAAAGAGGAGTTAATATTAGGAATATGTCAGTATAATTACAAAAATACTGAAGTATATTTCAACAAGACTTAACCATATTGTTAATACTAATAGTTTTTTTTTTAATTACAATAAAAGTTAAAAAAATTAAATTCTCACCTTTCTTCTTGTGTATTGTTATACTTGAGTATAAACAAATTATGCTTTCGTATCAAAAAACTTTAGTTTTTATATTAATCATTATCATGTACTTACTACAATTAATAAATTAAAAGACTATTGTGGGATTATAAGTTTCTTTACGCTGATAAAGGGATAACATTGTCATTATTCTAATTTACAACAGTCTATTGATTAGCTGGGCTCGGATTAGCTACGAATGAAAAAA
>JADANM010006098.1:1537887-1549573 GCA_026213755.1 Eurema hecabe
CGATAGATGCAACCCAAAGACCACGTCTTAATGGTCTTTCTCCGTCATAAAACATTTTTTAGATTAATTAGACTTTGTACCTTTACGGCGCGCTATAAAAATTTATTCACCGAAATGACTCCCTATTTTTCTTTGATGTATTTTTTAATCTAGCGTAATAAACTGTTGCTGGTTTATGAAGCAAACATTTTAGTGTTCATTTTACAGTTTTATTACAAATTCTTGTTGTTTTTGAACGTTTGTTAACTTCTAGGTGACTTTTAAAAGCTATTTTTAGTTCATATCTCGTTCAAAAGGTTTAAGGTTTTCATATTATAGACTTTGTATTATAGTTTGTATTGTAGTTTAGGCACTTTTTAGGTCCAGATCGATCGATCGATTAAAATTAATAAATATTACTCACTACTTATATACATTAAACAATAGTTAACATACACAAAGTAATAAATATAATCCTATCTCTATATTTTTATAATATATTGAATTATTTTTTTGAAGATTATGTATAGATTTTTCTAAATTTACCTGTAAATATAGTTAATGTCAAAGTAGACAAAATTGTCTACTTTGTAATGGCTTCACTTTACGTGCTCATATTGCGGTTCTAGGTGTTATTATTTTATCTATTGTTAGTTATTATAACTATATTAATTCTTTTATATACGTATACATAATATTAATGCAATAATGCATTTTATTATTAGTTTTGCAGTTAAAATATAAAAGCAAATATGATGCCATGCAATTTTGCTAGTCGAATTTCGTAAATAAAATAATGCATGTCATGTATGTAAATTTTAATGACTAATGACTATGTAGTCATTAGTCATTAAAATTTAAATGCACTTGATGAAATACTAGATAATATTCAATATCATTATTTTAAACTTTTAATATGACATAAATATGTAATAATATAGATTCTATGTCATTCCTAAACCCTAGTATTATCTATATACTAACGTTCAGAAATATTGATAATTGACAAAACGTTTAAAACATCGCTTCTATTAAAATACTATACAGAATTTTAAAGTACAATCATATTTTTTCATTATTTTTATTTATTTAACCCAAATGCCATTTTATTAACTTTGAATACATATTCGTAAACACTTATGGCATGACGTTAAGTTTTAAATTTCCGAACGTAAGCGTTGTTCGTTTCGTTGACGTACAACAAAGATTCGAATGAGCTTGAAAGTTGAAATGATAAACATTGCAAAACTGCGATAGTGGGCGTTGTCACACATTATTCTTCTGATAATTCACTGATTAAAAATCTGATAAAGCATTCTCATTACTTTGTGACATTGTGCTAGATAAAACGGGGTCTAAGTTGATAAAAGTCTACACTAAAATTGAAAACATTGTAATCGTGAATCATCTTTACTTTTTCTCGTTTTCTTATGAAATCTATATAAAAATAAAGATTTTTATTATTTTTAACCGGTGATATGATCCATAATAAATGCGATATCATATTTTAATTCATAAAAACGCCAAGTTCCCCGTATTATATTAACATGATACATCGAAGTTTCTTATTAGACCATAAAGTTTGTGTGTGAAAATGCAGAAGAAAACTTTATTAACCCTGTTGTTGTGTGCCTCTGTGAAGTGCCAATCAAATAAAGATTTATATAATGGACAGTATAGCAACGATTATTATAATGTGAGACAGGATTCGAAGAGTGAACATAGGATACCAAATCCTGGTGATAGTGACTATAGAACGTACGTGTATAACAATCGCAGATATGGTGCAGATCCTTCGAGATACAATCCATATAATCCAAATATAAACCGACCTGGTGGATTTCCATACAATCCTATAGTAACAAATCCATTGGACGAGCAATTTAAATTCAATACTGTAAGTATTATCTGTAATTTTATTTCAATGAATTTATTCCTTTGTAACTTTACATATATGGTAGGTAACTTATAAATATTATATGACAATCAAAGAACACTAGTTAATTTCATTTCCAAATGAGCTTAGCATAATAATTAACCATTGAAATTATATTTATTTCAGAACCGTGATCCAAATAACCCAGATGCATTATTTCCTGGTGTCCTCGGAGGTTGGAGAGAAGATCTGCAAGGGAGAGAGAGAAGAGATTCTCGGCAGTTAAAGAGAGATATCTTTGTCAATACTAATTATGGTCAGGTCCAGGGTTTTAAGGTAATCCAATAGAATTTTTTTAAGGTTTTAAGTACATAGTTCTGTGTACTACAAACAATATTCTATTATGTATGAATGTTGGATTTACATCTATTTTCAATTATTTTTTTAAGAAGGATTCATTTAGTTAGAAATAAAATAACCTTTATTTCATGAAATAGTACATATTTTGGTAATATTCATCCTAAACATTTTAACATAAACACTATTGTGATGTCACAGAGTAATTATTTAGTATAAAAACAAACTGACTTATACTCTGACTAAGACTCAAATTTAAAGTACAACCAAATAAAGCGAATAATAGATTATTATTGTTAGAAGAGTAGTTTTACTCATAGTGGCAGCCAACCTTGGTTATTATAATATATTACATATTATCCTATCCTATTACTATTATAAAGGCGAAAGTTTGTAAGTATGGATGTATGGATGTATGGATGTATGGATGTTTGTTACTCTTTCACGTAAAAACTACTGAATGGATTTGAATGAAACTTTACCACAATATAGCTTATACATCAGAATAACACATAGGCTACAATTTTTGAGGATTATAAGGGAGGAAAGGGAGGGTCACAGTTTATATGAAAGTCCACGCGAACGGAGTCGCGGGCAATAGCTAGTATTCTATAATATGTACTGCACACAGATCAAATTACATAGCATAATGACAATATATTTTTAGAATTATTCTGATGGAAGGTGTATCATTAATATCACATTTCAATAACATGAGATTAATTACAGAAAAAATTATGAATTGCAGGTTTATTTATATGATAATCCAGATCCAAATTCTGGCTACCGACCGTGGTTAACACCCGTGGAAAGAATCCAAGGTGAAGCATCGGTATTTTTGGGTATACCATATGCTAGACCACCGGTACTGGAGGGAAGATTTAAGGTAATCTTTATATGCGGAAACTTTTAAATTATAAGTTCCAATCAATA
Organism: Eurema hecabe; assembly: GCA_026213755.1. NCBI lineage: Eukaryota > Metazoa > Arthropoda > Insecta > Lepidoptera > Pieridae > Terias > Terias hecabe. The sequence goes on from JADANM010006098.1 coordinate 1,541,033, forward strand.
TTAACATATTGTTAACCAAAATTCCATGTAGTTTCACAGTTATGATATGTCATACTAAAAACAGATACTCTTAACTAAAGGGTAAGAATACTTATTAAAAATAATAAATCTTTGGAATATTCAAATACTTGACCCAACACTCCATAACAGAGCATGTTACGTTAACAATATCTGATTGTTCATTAATAAAATACCATCAGTCTTTATATAAATTTGTTATAATCAAGTCTAAAAGTTTATTGGGACAATTCCTTTTTTAGCCACCTCGGCAACATCCCGGCTGGCAACTTATCCAAGCTGTGGACTGGGGTCCGGCGTGCCCTCAGCCTGTAAGGTTTACGGGTGCTACTAAAGGAGTTCGTGATATGGATGAGGATTGCTTGTATTTGAACATCTTTTCCCCTAATGTAAGTATCTATTTGACAATGTTTTAGATAGTGAGTCTAACAGCCAAATACTCATACGCAAATCAAATTTACGCCTCATTCTAATAATTTCAACAGATTTTTATGGTGAAGTTACTTATATTTGAATAGCTAGGCCGGCATTAAAGTCTTCTGTTGTCTGTGTTTACTCAATCCCTATAAAGACTTATGTTTAGAATTATGTTTTAAGCTTAATCAAAAATTAAGTTATTGAATTTATGTAATATAGGTTACTAAATTGACATGTAGCATGACACTTACAAAGTTCATTCAAAAGTGATTCTACAAAAGTGAAAACTCTTGCAACACATATATTGTTATAACTTATATATTTATTGCAAGTCTGATTAAATACAAAATTCTTGTCGGGAAAATTAATAATTCAATAAACGAAATAACTATCATTTCTTCTATTGCCAATGTCAATGACCTCTGACTCAACAGTGGACAATTGAGTGTGCTAAATGAATCTAATTGCTTCATTGTTCATTATTGGAGTATGGCAAATCCTTATTAATCTAGCAAGGTGCATTTAGCGGCGTCTTTTGAGATAATTACGACTAAATTATATGTCCTAATCATAAAGTACACTACTTATGCCGGAATACTGAAACACCACTTAAATTTAAGTACAACTTAAACCGGTCCAATTTGACAGTTCGCCATACAATTCTAAATTTAAAGATAATGTATAATTTATTTAAAAAAATCTGTGCTTAGAAAAGACCTTTATAATATTCAATAAGAGATTTGTTATTTAGAATATATATTTATAATTTCAAAGCAATAATTCGTAAACAGTTAGTAATGCCAAGTTAATTAAATATATCAAGGAAAAATATTTATACATTGCTTCTCACAGGTAAAATCATGGGACATAGCTAATTTCCTCCAATTCAAAGTCTAGAAGCATATAACCATACTATTATTAAATAATATGTTATATACATTTTAGACCGAAGCCGGTGCAACAGCCCAAAAATATCCAGTGATGGTATACATCCACGGTGGACAGTTTACGTCCGGTGCTTCCAATCTGTTCCCAGCTCACACGTTGGCTGCCTTCTACAATGTGGTTGTAGTCTCGTTCAACTATCGGCTTGGTGCTTTAGGTATGTAATTTAATAATCCTACCTAATGTTTTACCTATAAGGTGGATGTGAGTGGAATAAGAAAATTATATCCTGCTCTTAGTTCACTCTAATACTTTTATCTAACAATTGTCATAGGATTGTGCCCTTTCTAGTTAAGAATGTCGCAACTAGTATTTATAAAACAAAAAATAACCATCAACATTTAAGAATATGGTTAGGCGCTATTGTCGCTAAGCGACAAAGCCCATTTAAAAAAATACATGTTCTTTGAATATTATTTACTAGCTGTTGCTCGCGACTTCGTCCCCGTTGATATGTTTTTCCTTTTTTTCTTCGCTCCTATTAGTCGCTGCGTGATGTTATGTAGCCTAAAGCCTTCCTCGATAAATTGCCTATTCAATAAAAAAAGATTTTTTTAATTCGAACCAGTAGTTCCTGAGATTAGCGCATTCAAGCAAACAATCAAATATACAAACAAACAAAAAAACTCTTCAGCTTTATATATTAGTATAGATAGTATTTTATAGACGTACAAAGTCCTATCAAAGCTTAAATTATTTTTAGGAAAAGTTCCTAAGGTATTTGTTTTTGTACATGCAAAGGAAACTACCAAAAATGGTCATATACATATAAATATTATATCCATCTTTCAGGTTTCCTCTCAACAGCTGATGAGAACTCACCCGGTAACTATGGTATCCTCGACCAAGCAATGGCTCTTCGATGGGTTCGAGATAATATTGGGTCATTTAATGGTGATAGTGGATCTATAACGCTGTTCGGGCCTGGGGCTGGTGCTGCCTCTGCTGGCTTATTAGCTGTGGCGCCACAGACTAGCGATATAGTGTCCAGGATTATAGCTCAGGTAAGAATAGCATAGAGTAGTCATGAAGTAGAGTCAATAAGAACAAACAATAATATTAATAGTAATGAATTATTCATTATAAGTCTGACGCATTGGTTTCATCGAAATGGTTTCACAATAAATGCAAATATTTAAAAAAAGTTAAAACTAGCTGACCCGGCGAACTTTGTTCCGCCTTAATGGCAATGAGTAAGCAGATTGTGCTTTTTTTATTCATGTCCGTCTCCTGGCTCTAAGCTACCTCCATACCAATTTTCACCCAAATCTGATCTGCCGTTCTTGAGTTATAAGTGGTGTAATTAACACGACTTTCTTTTATATATAGATAGATTCAAGTGTTAAATTGAAATGCTGTCAACACGTTCGTGAGTCCCTCGCGAATGTTATGTGCGGAGGTGGTGAATTACGATCGGGAACCCCACCTGCTAGTTTGCCCGCTTTTACTTAAAAAAATAAATTAAAAACTAACTATGACTACAGAACTACAGAACAATTATTTTTATAGTCAAATTTAAACTAATTTTAATACTTATTAAAAAGTGGCTTCAACATTAGATTTAAAGAACAAAAGGTTATTAATAAAGTCTAGTGTATAAATGAAAAAAAAAAACACTTAAATTTCAGAGTGGTTCAGCATTAGCAGACTGGGCTCTTATAGAAGACAAGTTTCGCGTTCAGAACACGTCTCTAGTGTTTGGAAGGCTACTGGGTTGTCCGATAGACTCCTCGTGGAAACTGGTCAACTGTCTCCGACAAGGCAGGAGCTTCCATGAGCTGGGGAACGCTGAGTTTCAGGTATGTGAACTTATTAAAATTTGGATCACATTCATTTTGTGTTGTTTTTTTTTTCAATTACTTAGTTCATATGAGAGATATGAGTATTATTTTATAGTTTTATATTTATATGAGTTAATGTGATTGAATTTTAACATCATATAAATTTCGGAGATTTTTTTCGCACAATTTGTTTCAAATTACAGTAGAATTTTATTTATATCCCATTCTCAGCTTTAGTAAGTGAAGTATTAGTATTGAAGATAAATACGAGTACATGATAATATTAGTAATTATAAAATATTTATTTGCCTAAATATTTTAAAAAATCGTCAAGCCAGTAATATATTCCATTTCATTGCATTCCATACCATTCCAGCCTCAAGTCGGCTTCATACCCTGGGGTCCAGTACTAGAGAACAACTTCACATTCCCCGGAGACCAGTGGTACGAGGGCTGGAGGGAGAGAGACTGGCGGTTCCTCGACACAACTGTGGAGGAGCTCATTGTGAGACGCAGGTTCAATCCCTCGCTGCGGTACATGACTGGAGTCACTACGCAGGAAGCTGCTTATTACATATGTGAGTTAATCTTATTTTTTAGTAGAACATAATATTCTTGATGACTGTGGGTTCACCCCCTGAATATATTTGTTATTCACATTTGAATTCTTGGGGTCTGGGTGGTGCTGTGTATGTATTTATATGTTATCTAGTTGCTATAACACAAGTTTTGTTTGTGTGAGACTATGTCGCTGTGTTAAAAAAATTGTCAAAAATTATTACATAATTTATTATCTTCTGACTAGAATGTTTATGTAGTCTGGATTAAACGTTTCTTTTTTCCATCTGCTTTGATTTCAATCATATTAAACATTAAATAAACCTTCGTCCTATACAATGTTTACTACTGACTTTCTGACCAGACAGCCAAACAACTGTTTAACTTGTCTAACTTAGTTTTTAAGTAAGATTCAATGTCCAATGCAAAATGTTAATACAGACGAACATAAAAAGGCGTCAAACTTAGTATCTAAGACAACTAATAAACTATTTTTCCAGATAACAACAACTCCCTGGCACCCACGTACGAAGTGACCGAAGCCTGGTTCAATCAGAAGGTACAAGAGCTGGTCATGAGATACAACTACACTCTGAACCCACGAGGGGTGTATGAAGCTATCCGCTACATGTACACCTACCACCCTGAACCACATAATACCAGTGCTATACGGGACCAGTATATACACGTAAGTAAAATAAATAAATAAAAACACTTTATTGATGTATCTATCATAAAGAAAACAAACATTAAAATCGATTTCATCAAAAGACGGCCTTATCGCTATGAAGCAAAATCTTCCAGGCAACCATAGTGGTGGTGAAAAGTTATTCAATAGACTAAATAGCAAAAATATAGTTCTAATAAAGTGCAGAGAATATCACGACATACATAGATATATAGATAAAAGAATACATAGTAATTTTAGAAAAAGATTTAATAAGTAGTAAGAAATAAAAGTTTTTTCTGTAAATACGACTTCGTTAACATTTAATGTATGTATTGTATATGTTTAAGTATTGTATGTAACGTTTTTATGTATGTATATGTAATTTATTCGGTTATCAAGTTGCCATAACACAAGCCTCGTCTAGCTTGGGACTAGATGGCGCTGTGTATAAATATCCTGAAAATATTTTTTATTTTATTTTATTTTTATTTGAAACTAGCCCCGCGGTTTACCTTTCATCTATGTATTATACACAGAGCTTTCTCTTTTTTTTAAATATTTAATCATACACATAAATAACACACATAAGGACAGACAGAAGCAAGCGATTTTGTTTTATACTAAGTAATGAAGTAGGATTTTTAGTGTTCATGTGATTTGTATGCCAAGTGCGTGTCTTATGTATATGTTTCTCAATGTTACGACTATAACATTATAAATTAACAAATTAACTGCAAAATATAAACCAAACTATACAGTTGTGATTTCCAACGCTTTTTATTGTCTATACTTTTTGAGTAATGCATAGTCTGTGACACTCAGAAATACTATATCTAATCTATAACTGCACTTCTTTTTGAAAATTATCAATAGGCTCTGTTCAAGTGAATAGTCATGTAATATAATTGAACAGTACTGAGTATAAATTTATTACTAAAAATAAAAATTAAAAAAAAAGTATTTGACAGCGGTGGGATTCGAACCCACGCCCTTTCGGACTGGTGCCTAAAACCAGCGCCTTAGACCGCTCGGCCACGCTGCCTCATGACTGCTCTCGTATATTTAAGCACACCCCTATATTTACCGATTGATAGTGACTTGATATTTGTACTAGCCTTGTCCCATGGTTTTACTCGCGTGTTTTTCGTTCCCGGTAAAACCGGGATAAAATTTATCTTATACGTTAAATTCGAATCGACTTGCATGCCAAATTTCAGGCAAGTACATGCAATAATAATAAGTAACTATAGAAGTTAATATTAAAGTGCCTGGCGTAAATAACTTCCAGGTAATAAAGCCGACCTTTCCTACTTAATATAGTTTGTAGGTACCTAGAGTAAGAAAGGGTAAAATATACAAATAACTCAGCATACAAAATTTTGTTGGATATAGACTTACAGTAACACGGTTCATTCGTTTAATTATAATTGCATTTAGGATGTACTATACGTAATAAATCCAAAATATATAAAAGTTTTATGTAAATCATAACTCATTTTAAACCATTTCAGCTCTTATCAGACTTCCTATACCGAGCCCCAACGGACAAGATGGTGAAACTCCTCCTCGAACAAAAGGTGCCAGTCTACATGTATGTTCTGAACACCACTGTAGAAGCTTTCAACTGGCAACCCTGGAGGCAGTACAGCCATGACACGGAACACGTGTTCCTGACTGGAGCACCATTCATGGACCAGGAGTTCTTCCCCATGAGGCAGAGGATAGATAGACAGGCCTGGACGCCTAATGACAGGAATATGAGTCATTTCTTCATGAAGGCCTACTCGGATTTTGCTAGATTTGGGTAAGGATTTATACTATGATATATTTTAGATGCTTTAAAGAGGAAAAATTCTCCCATACACAGTGCACGCAAAGGAGGTCCATATAAAGAGTATCCATACATATGATATATACCGTGTTTCAAACATTTTTTAACTGAACGTTCCGCCATTTCCAACAGAAATATGCAACACTATTTTTTTTAATCGGACCAGAAGTTCTTGAGATAAGCGCGTTTAATCAAACAAACAAATCTTCAGATTTTCAAATTAGTTAGTTTATTAGTTAATATGTGGTACAGATTCTATTATTAACGCTTAACTTTAGACAAAGACAGACATATATAACTCTTTCTCTCTCTTTCTCTCTCCAGCAACCCGACTCGTTCCCGCATCCTCGGCGTGCACTTCGAGATGGCAGAAGCAGGTCAGCTGCGCTACCTCAACCTGAACACGACCTTCAACTCCAGCATCCAGCTCAACTACCGGCAGACCGAGCTGGCTTTCTGGACGGTCTACCTGCCCACCGTTATTGGGAGACTACTGCCTACATACCCGCCTATCACTGAGGTAAATATACACTTATTTTTATAACAAGACCGAAGAAGAAATACACAGAGAGGAAAAGAGAAAAAGAATACATTGCTCCGGAAAAGGAACACTCCGCTGCTGAACATGTATTGGGGGCAAATCCTCATTGGATACCCATGGATAGAACCATGGGTTCTGGGTTATTAGAGATGCCTGAAGCAGGTCAGCTCCGTCACCTGAACCTGAACACTACATTCAACTCCAGCATCCGTCAGCAGATCAACTACAAGCAGACTGAGCTGACCTTCTGGACGGTCTACCTGTCCACTGTTATTGGGGGAATGCTTCCTACATTGAGGTAAATAAAACTTGCCTGGAAGAGATCACTCTTGAGTGATAAGGACGCCAGTTACAACAATGTGTTAAACAAGTGAAAGTGAAACGATATTTAATACATACTAATATTATAAATGCGAAAGTAACTCTGTCTGTCTGTCTGTCTTTCTATCACGCTAAATACTGAACTGATGAGTACGAAACTTGGTATAAAGTCTAAATCCTGGAGAAGGAAGGCTACTTTTTTTTAATCAACCCCCAAAAGGTTACGCGTGGGGTTGAAACTTTTTATAACTTTACGCTTTCACGGCCAAACAGATTGTAATTAAATTTGTTACACAGAGCCTTTCTAGAGCCTGAAATAAAACATAGGCTACTTTTTAACTGGAAAAAGGGTTATAAGGCGGGAAGGGGGGTCAAAGTTTAAAGAGCCCGCGACTCCGGGAAACAGCTAGTATTAAATATAACATACATTTAAAAAAATTGACCCTTTTATTTAATTGACGATTAAATTTGGAAAAATACATCAAAATGCTAATTTTCGTGTCCCGAAAACGATTTATTTGAATTTAAAATGTCTTTATAAAAATTAAATTTTTAAAATTGTTTTTCAGTACTGGTGGGAGCCGAAGCAGCCATTACAGATAGCTTTCTGGTCCGTCTCAAGCGCTTGTCTCATACTCATCGTGCTACTGGTGGTTTGCTGCATGCTGTGGAGAAACGCTAAGAGGTATGTATTGTGTATTTATTTTATAAATGATTAAATGACCATGTTGACGTTTTAATATCTATTTGAACCAATTTCAAAAAATGGAGGAGATTTCTCGATTTGAGTGTATGGATGCTTTTTTTAATGTTCAAGAATATGAGAATATATTTTCAGATGGGTTTTATTTCAGTTAAGCAGATATTTGACATTTACTGAAAAAGTTAGGTTAACAAAATGATTATGCTACTTTACGACTATAATGCCGGAATACTGAAACGCAACTTAAACTTAAGTACAACTTAAACCGGTCCGATTTGACAGTTCGCCGTACAATTCTGTCAAAATTACGAGTCTTAATGCGTGCTTAAATTTAATTTGCGTATGAGTATTTGGCCATAAGAGTATACTATTATGGAATAGCTATGAGCCCTAAAAAACCCTATATTTTATGCCGGAATACTAAAACGCTATTGAAATTTAATGACGACCGCTTGGCGTATTGGTAGCAAATCTGCTTTCTGCGCGACGGGTCGTGGGTTCGATCTCCACACCGGAAAAATATATTTGTAATTAACATTTGTATCTTTTTGGGGTCTGGGTGTTGCTATGTATTGTATGTATGTATTTACAAAAGGAAAGTATGTATATGTAATTTATTCCGTTATCTAGTTGCCATAACACAAGCTTCTGCTTAGCTTGGAACTAGATGGCGCTGTGTATAAATGTCCTGAAAATATTTATTATTTATTATTACAACTCAAATCGATCAAATTTGACAGTTCACAATATAAATTA
>JADANM010006098.1:1570339-1593555 GCA_026213755.1 Eurema hecabe
TAGTATAAAATGAAAGAAAACTCTATATGTGTGCTACCGCTACTGTGCGGAACACTTTTTTCGGTTGATTTGTACGCGTATAAATATCTATTAAATATCATATCACTGACCTATATGCAATGGTTCTCCAAAATTGTTACACTAAGATAAAAAAGGTTTCCTTATCCTATATAGGTATACCATATTTTATAAATGATTGTGTAAAAAGACCGTTTAACACACAAAACAATACCACTGATAGCACTTAGTTATGAAAAAAACATCTTACACGGCGTCCGTATATCCAAATTGGAGACAGCGTCGTACGGCTGGTGGAACATGCAGATGAACACTGGATCGTGGTGGGGCGGAGTCGCGGAGACCAGCTGCTGGATCGTGGGGAACGGCCGACCCAAACACTTCTGGACGTAGAAACCTTCCTGGAGACAATATGATAACGAGAACCTTATTGCTTGGTCTTCGGGTTGGGTCTGGAAGACTTAGGGCACAACGTGGCTAGAACCATATACATTTTCTTTTAAAAGGGAGCGAACCATTTTTTTTACACCTAAAACACACTATTAAAAATAAAGACCAACTAAATTAATTTCAATATTGATTCACATTGATGTGGAAAAATTCAATTTTGTACATAATTACCATTTTAGTGACACAATTCTAATTGTCTGTTAATATCAAAATCCTGGCTCATAATATAGTATACAGGAAGAGAAGTTAAGACCCCCGACCAAAAAAGCAAGCAAATTCAGCGTATAACATTCCTAATTCCTATCACACCTAACAAACGACCTGATGACCTTGAAGACCTGAACCGATTTCCACCAAACATACTAAGAGCACTCTCGATTCTCGATATACCTTTCAAACAACGAAAAAACGTTTAAAAATTGAATCTTCCGTTTGGGAGCTACGTTGCCTGAGACAGACACACACATACAGACACGTCAAAATTATAACCCAGTCGTTTTTGCGTCGTTGGTTCACAATAAAATTAGTACTCATAGAACAGAATTTCCCGCGACCCCATTAACCCAAAATCGTACCTGGGTAAAGTCATTGATGTCCAGTCGGCCAGTGTAAGCCAGCTTGGCTGATGGATGATGTCTGAAGATGGCTTCCAGCGCCGGTTCCCACGCGCCAACCACGTAGCGAGCTTGCTTGTTTTCCACCATACTAGGTTACATTTGAAAAAAATACATGGGGTTAGTGATTGTGGGAACCCATAGTGAGTGACACACATTTATATTTAAACTAGCTGTGCCCGCGACTTCGCCCGCATACTTTGGGCGGCATTTTGAAAACCCGCGCCAACAAACGTTCAGCATATATGATAAGCCGTTTCTGAGATTAGCGTGCACAAACAAACAGACAAAAATTCCAAAAATCATTGTTTTGGATTCTATTGCGTTATTAAATTACTGGTTCAGGAGATTATGAGTTGTTACACTGCGTTGTTAAAATACTGATCCAAATAAAGTAGTAAGTTGAAGTTGTATAGATGGTTATCTACACTTCTACACTAATTCTAGATCCTTAGTTTAGATTTTTTCATACAGCTGTTTTTCCCGCTAACTCCCGTTCCCGTGGGAATTTTGCAATATCCTGTTGCACCTAAGCTTTAAGTTTATGAAGGTACCTGCATGCCAAATTTCGAGCGGCTAACTTAAGCGGTATAGATTTTTCATGCAAAAGGATTTTCCCGCTAATTCCCGTTTCCGCGGGAATTTCGGGAATTCCTTTCTTAGTGCACCTCTACGGTACCTAAGCTACGTCCCTTCCAATTTTCAAGTGCCTACGTTTAGCCGTTTAGGCTGTGCGTTGATATGTCAGTCAGTCAGTCAGTCAGTTTCTCCTTTTATATATGTATTTAGAAGATTATAAAGAAGAAAGTATTGTATTTTTGGATTTTTATATGTAACGAATAAACTCAAAAGTACTGGACCGATTTTAATAATTCTATTTTCGTTACAAGGCTACATTGTCACTTAATAACATAGGCTTGATTTAGTACCATGTCTACCCGAGTAAAGACAGAACGGGCCGCTAGTTTTAATACTACTAGTACTGAAAAGTACTAACTAGTGGACAGTCCCCTGCTCCAAGTACACATCGGCGCCATCTTCGGTGACGCTGGCCGCTATCAAAAGGCACAAGGCTGTTCGCAATCCTATGTGCTCTATGTGAAGGTTCTGTGACACTACCTTGACGGTAACTTCATTTAGTTAATAATACTTGGAATATTTTAAAGTATTGAATAAATTTCGAATTTCTGATCCTGTGGTAGTATTATAGGACTAGCTGTTGCTCGCGACTTCGTCCCCGTCGGATCTATTTCTATTATTATGTTATAGTGAGTCAATCTTAAAAGATAGACATACACTGTCGCGGACTTTTTTAGATCATTTAAAGAGGAATAATCCTTTAATACATACATATTATTTTTGTATCTTGAACCGATCCGAACCTTCCTCGATAAATGGTCAATTCAATAAAAAAAGAATTTTTCAATTCGAACCAGTAGACCCTGAGATTAGCGCGTTCAAACAAACAAACAAACTCTTCAGCTTTATATATTAGTATAGATTTACTTGTTATTTTATTCGCTTTCCCATTTCCATATTTCCTCTAAGCTATCTCCATTAAATTGCAATAAACTTCGCCCAAAACATAACTGACAGAGAGAGCTACTTCAATATTAGAAGAGATTAAAATATATGAAACCCTATACAATTATTGTGTAACATATTTTTTAAAAAGTAAAATAAAAGAACTTACCTCCTCTCCCCCCTTGGAGGTGAATAGATCCTTGGCTATATCCTCCTTCATGAGACCACACAGCACGTTGCAGGTCATTATTTTCAAACACGTGTCTATGCGCTGATAATAAATATATAAATAAATAAATATTTTCAGGACATTTATACACGGCGCCATCTAGTTCCAAGCTCAGCAGAAGCTTGTGTTATACCCCAGAAAAACACAAATGTAAATACAAATATATTTTTCCGGTGTGGGGGTCGAACCCACGACACTTTGCGCAGAAAGCAGTGCACCACTACCCCAAGCGATCAAGAAGCAAGGCAAGAAGCGTCGCTGCTAATAAGCCTAATTCTGAATCGCGCTTATGATATTTATTCCAACCATTGGCTCCATACGGTCGACCAGTCAGTTCTTCAATTGCTCCAGGTTTCTCAATTTGGTTCAGAGGAATGTTACATCCCCATTTAGTCCAAATATCGAAACTAAACTTATCCATGTACAAAGAAATGGAAATTAGTATAATGGCAGAAAAATACCCCCGTCTTACGTTAGTAGAGGTGTCGAGGAACTTCTTATTCTTTTACTATGTAGGTAACATAGTAAAAGAATAAGTTAATAGTCATGAGCTTTTTCATTATTGTAAAATTAATTTTGCACTGTGCACATAGTTTTACGTTAGAATCCAGGTCAAAACTATTAGTTTTAAGTTTATTTTTGTAAAGATTGTAATGTGTTTTGTGCGTTAAATAAATAAAAAATAAATAAGTAGACTTTCCTTCTATGGAAAGGTACCGTACACCGGGTACGGTGTACCAGCATCTCTTAGTCGCCTTTTACCATATCTCTACCACATCTCTTTCTCTGCTAATGTACTACTCTTTCAGACTCTACCTACGGAGAGCTACGACCATTTTTACCTGCAGAATATTAAGAAGCTCCTGCATAAAATCGGCGTTGAGCATCGCGCGCGTGCTGACGTGGTAGTTCTGAAGGTTGAGGTAGCACTGCACTGCTATCCTTTGAGCTTCGATCGGGTTATCTTTGACTATGACCAGAGAAGACAACAAATTGATCAAGTTTTTAAACCAAACAAATGGAAATGAATCATTAAACTGTATGAAATTGTAAATCGATTTTCTGCACTAAATTGAACTTTTCTAAACAGGTTCGTCTAAAACAAAATTAAAAGGACAATGTGGAACTTTGGTCTTTTGGGCAAAGTTACCATATGTATGTTGAAATTTCCTCTAAAAACAAGTTAAGTACCTTATTTATCTAATAGGAGAAACACTTATTTATTAGGATATTTGACCCTCAGTTATGAAAACATCATGAGTCGTTTTATCAAATAAAAGAAAAAGTTTTCAAAGATATAATACTCGTCTATAACTTAGGCTAATAAAATACATATCTATACTTATATTAAAAGTGTGGATGTATTTTAATTGTCTTTCTCATGGCAAAACAACTTGACCGATTTAGTTAAAATTTGGTATGAAGATAGATCCCTGGAACGGGAACTACGCGGGCAAAACCGCGGGGGCGGCTAGTTTCTTATAAAGATCATAGACTTACACTTTTTATTAATATTCCGTAAGGAAGAAAAGGTTTTCGGCTCGATGAGGCTGAACGCTGCTTTGGGTATGATGCGACAGAGCTCGGCCAGGGCCCTGATCGAATTCATCCTTATATAGAACCACACGGCTGCGTCATCGGCTAGAATGGCTGAAAATAATGTAATGACTTTGTTATATAATCTATAATTTAATTCTTTTTCCTGATCGCCGTGCTCAGCTGGAAGATATCATTGACCACCTATAGTTAGATTTAAATATCTGTTTTTATTGTATATATATTCAATAAAGTGTCCCTTTTATTTATATTTTTGTGATCTTTACACTTTATAATTTGAAGTTTGGTAGCTGTGACATAAAACTTATTTTTTTAGTAATGTTTATTGAGGCAATAGTAGTTTAACTTCGCCCTTAAAATGATTAGGAGATGAGAAGGAAATAACTTATGACAAATGGTAGTACCTACAGAAGGGGAAACATCGTAAGTAGGTAAAAATGAACTACCACTTCTTATTTACTTATTGAAACACAGTCTCTTATAATATGCCATTATTGATGGTGAATTTCTAATAGGTTAGGCACTCTAGTACGAGTCACTTTCAACTAATGTTACAACACACTAGCTGTTGCTCGCGACTTCGTCCCCGTTGATTTGTTTTTCCATAATTTCTTCGCTCCTATTAGTCGCAGCGTGATGTTATGTAGCCTAATCTTTTCTCGATAAATTGTCTATTCAATAAAAAAAGAATTTTTCAATTCGAACCAGTAGTTCCTGAGATTAGCGCGTTCAAACAAACAAACAAACCAACTCTTTAGCTTTATATATTAGTATAGATTAATGAAACCTTTTATTATCTGTTCTCACCACACAACGCCTCTATAATGTTTGTATCCGACATCCGAACAGCAGCTGGCAATAATTTCGTCATGTTGGCAACCCCCATAGCCGCGTCGGCTAATAATTCCACATTTGAACTCAAAAGCTGTTGGCAGAATACTAGATCCGTTCCCGTTTGGTAGAGAGCCTGAAAATTTTTCATTACATTTTAAAAAGAAAGTTTACCGTATATCATATAAAATCTATACCTACATATAATTAAAACGTAACGAGTCGCTGTCTGAACATGGAAGATATATGAGAAAAAATATTATAGGAGACCTGTTTAACGCAATAGAACCCAAAACATTGTTTTTGGAATTTTTATCTGTTCGTCTGTTTGTTTGTGCAAGCTAATCTCAGGTACGGCTTATCCTATCAATATGGGGTTTTCAATTATATATTGTGGAAAGCTTCCCTTAACATTTAGTGTTTTTTTACATTTAGTGTTTAATTCATGTAAATCGGTTGATAAATAAAAAAGTTATGACAATTTAAAGAATCACGTTGAACTTGCTGAACGTTTGTTGGCGCGGATTAGGCATTTTAAAACATTCTGCCCAAAGTCACTTTTCTACGCGGGCGGAGTCGCGGGCACAGCTAGTTTGTAAATAAATTTAACATGAGGAAACATCAACACCGCTTAAAACTAGATAATTTTTATTAACCATTAAATGTAATTTAATTCCGCGTAGGTGCGCAGGAGCGAGGCGGCCCGCGAGCTGAGGAGCAGGTGGTTTTAACGCGCGCCGCCGCGGCTAAAGCCCAGCAAGCCGAAGCTGCGGTGGTGAGCGTAATACTGCGGCCACACTAACGTTTAACGTCCATGCCCAATATCGCGATAATTATTGCGATAATTTTAACGCATTAAAATAGGTGGCTACACTTCAAAGGTTAATGTGAATCCCATCAAAAACAATACTTGTCAAAAAAACCAAGTCTCCCAACTCAATTGTTCTACGGTAAAAAGTTATGAGATCCATGTAATACCAAGTCGGTTATTAATTTATTCAGTCTCTACTTTAGCGACTTTCTCGTCTTAATACGTCCAGTCCCTCAGACCACGATCGTGGTGCATAACAATTAAAAATCAATTGTGTCTGTAATATTCGTACTCGAAGCATTAAGTTGTTAGATAATAATTAAGAGGATTTTATAGTGACGCATATCAAGAGCATCAGGCTCTTGAATTGTGGCTTCATCGCATTAAGCTCTTTGATGTTGGCGTTGTAAATGCCGTTGTCAAATTATTCCGTTAAGTTGTGGCTACACCTATGGTTAACGTCCATGAATGCGTTAACTCGTTGGTGTGGCTCCAGCATAAAACAATCTGCGACGATTAGCCGTGACAGAAACCGTGCCTGCTGTTCCATACTTAACATTATAAATGCGAAAGTAACTCTGTCTGTCTGTCTGTCTGTTACGCTTTCACGCCAAAACTACTGAACCGATTGTAATGAAATTTGGTACACAGATGGTCTAGAGCCTGAGAAAAAACATAGGCTACTTTTTAACTGGAAAAAAGGGGTTCAAAGTTGATATAAAATTCCACAAGGACGGAGTCGCGGGTAACAGCTAGTTACTTTTAAACATTAAGCGATATGATGGTTCTACTTTTGCTTATTATGGATATGAAATATATGCCAAAAAATTATTCTGATTTTGCATTTTCTGCAATATGATGATTCTACTTGTTGATTATTATGAGTATGAAATTTATGCCTTACAAAATTATGGATTGTAGAGTATGCTAAAACATTTTCTGTGAAAACCGTTTTCTACAATTAGTTGTTATGCAAAATAAAATTATGACAAAAAAATCTGCTATAATAGGTGTACCCGTGTAACTCATTCGCAATACTTTATTATAATTAGACTATACGTGATACATGTTACCTTGTTACCACTTATCATGCAAATTGTACAATAAATGATCACGTCCCATAGCAAAAGTATACTAACGTCTCTTCCATTGGATGTGAAGGACATTTTAGTTAGAACAGCGAGACAGTGCGGCTTCATAGCTGGAAGCGCCATCTCCAGGTAAGCCAGTAGGCGCAGTATACACCCCGACTGGTACAGATGAGCTGCGTTCTCTTCTGTTTCTACATAGTTCCGTAACACTCCCAGTACTTGTGTGTGCACGTCTCGGAATTCATAGGACTGGAAATTTAAATTATTGGCAAATCTATATCTATACTAATATATAAAGCGGAATAGTTTGTTTGTTTGAACGCGCTAATCTCAGGAAGTACTGGCTCGAATTTAAAAATCTTTTTTTATTGAAAAGACCATTTATCGAGGAAGGCTTTAGGCTACATAACATGACGCTGCGACTAATAGGAGCTAAGAAATAATAGAAAAATAAATCGACGGGGACGAAGTCGCGAGCAACAGCTAGTTTTTTATAAAACTATTAAGAGATTGTAGTTCTCTTATTAGTTATGTTTTTTGTTGTGAAAACTTCTACGAATTTATATATGGTATGGGGGATGGAATGTCAAAGGATTTTGGGCTTTAAGGATATTATGGTTATATAGAATCTTAATTTGAATTTTAGTTAGATTAATCTTATGAAAAACTTTTTTCTGACTATTAATAATACCATAATCTATTTTAATCAGATTAAGGTATATAAAAAAATAGAATTCCTCATACCCTTGTTCGTGTACCAAGTTATATCTATATTACCAATAACTAGCTAGCTTCATGAAGAAATGAGCTTTATCCCCACTAACATTATAACCTCTACGAACTCATGTTCTTAAAGTAGAGGGAAAGAGAAAGTTCTAATACACTTTCCAACACTCTACCTCAAGTATATCACATAGGTCCAGTACCCCTGTGGAAGCTCTGAACGACTTCTGGACCACCATGTCCTTGTATCTACAGATCAGCTGGTCGACTGTCTTCAGAGCTGCGTGTTGTATGGCCAAGTACTGACTCTGCATCAAGGCCAGCAGAGAAGGCCAGCTAAACTGCTGGTTCTTTGTCACTTCAGATGCGCATACTGGGTCTTCTAGTAAGTTACTGAGAGTCTAGAAATTATTACTGAATAAGGGTTTCGGGTTTGGAATCGATACCTTATTTAATAAGTAGTTAAAATGTCGTAGAAAAACTCTACTTGCAATGATAGACCAGTAAAATGTTTAAAACATGATGTTCAATCAATCAAGATATTTATGTACAACATGGAGAAAATATAGCTACTTTTTTAAGAATATGCAGCTTTTTTAAATTTTATCAGCGACACTATTGGATTGGACCAACAAAAACATATCTAACAGCAATTAACTTTTAATAGAAAATCTTCGAAAGAGTCTGCAAAATTACCCGTGAACCATGGTCTTTTTCCCAAAGAATTGAAGATTTCCTCAAAAGAAGCACCTATTACCTGCAAGCAATTCTTCTGCACGTCAGGATCAAGACTATTCTTCATTCTGTTGCATAGACTGTTGAGAATATTCGCTGAAACCAGCTGTTCGCAACCGAGCGGCTCTCTCGTCAGCTCTGATAGAACCAGTGAAGCGAATTCCAGGACAAATACGTCTTCTATCTAGAAGCGTAGACAAGACAATTATTCAACGCAAAGAAACCATTAAACATGAAAGTTTGTGAGAATGTATATATGGATGTATGTTATTTATTCTTTCAGTTGGCTGGACAGATTTGGTTGAAAATTGGTATGTAGACAGGTGATCCAGGAATCCAAGGTGGATTAAAACATGGTATATTTTATATCTCGGAATTGCCCCTGGAACGGGAACTAAGTGGGTATAACCGCAGGGCACGACTAGGCGTGTATAAAACTCCGATTTGATTTTCAAAGCTGAATTATAGTACGCGTCATTTATGTTTAGCGATTGACGAGAATAGCTGCGCATCGGTAGAATCGCGCTCGTAATTGTCGTATTGGTGCGAGGACAACACGACTGGGACAACCAATCAACGCTCGCGCACCCGACGATCACACGCCCCGCGCACCGCGCCGCTACCTCGATACCTTATTTTTGACTTCTGCGCAGGTTTCGTTCAGCGCTAAAGATTCGTGACGCGTACTATACTTATATGAAATTACCTTCACCAACATAAAAGCGATCTTTCTCAAGTTTTGTGGATTATCCAATACTTGCTCCGGCCCTCTGGGAAGTTGACACAGTTGAGCTAAAGCCTTCAAAGCGAAACGCTTGATATTCATCTCAGGATGCTCTACGTGAGGCAAGATAAACTTGATAGCATCCAGGTCGAACAGAACTTGACGATTCAACATTTCTTGGGCGGAAAATTTTGTGATGGCTCGTAGCGTCTGTCGTTTAAATAGAAACGAGATTTATTAAAAGGTGAGTGCACTGTCGAATTTTACCTGGCTGCAGATGTTATTAGGGCTATTTTCAACACGTAAATTATTTATTTAATTTACTATTTTTAATACTATGAAGAACTTTATTGCATGCCTTTTACCATTTTCGCGTGATAGACGGTTAGTTCTTTAAGAAAATATTAAAACGCAATGTAAATTAATAAGTGTGATTTCACAACTCTGATCCACTATTATTGTTTACATTTTTACCCTACGTGGTACCGCGGAAAACAGCTCTTTTATTTAACATATTATCTTTTCGATTAAGTATGCAAACATTTTTAGAGCATTTCTTGAATAGTAGTATCCATTTAGGAATATATAACCTGGCATAATATCTCTGGTTCAGTGGATTCAAGCAGCAGTATAGAGGTATGAGCGCTCTCTGGTGTTATATTATAAGGATGAAATGTTAAATCTTTCTTTTCCGCTGATCTATTTTCTCTCTCCTTTTGTAACGGTTTCGCCATGATTGTCTAGAATTTTTAACTCAAATATGTACTGTACAGCTAAAAACTATACATATATCACTGCTTCTTAACTTTTTAAAGGTTATTTATTCTAATGACACCGATCAAAACGAAATAGTAAACATAGTTTTTATCAAGATGTCAGCTATTTCTAGATCCAAAGAGTTTGAACACTACTTTATAGGAATTTTAATTCACTATAGAAATTTCTGGAAATTCTAGAGAATTCAATACAGAGCCACGTATTTCTGAGTGTCATGTGCAAATTAATTATTAAACAGAAGCATCCAAAGACGCCATAATTTGTGATATCATTTGAAAACATACAATTCGAAGCATTAGAATCGGGCTGATTATAATTCTATGATATACAGCCTTTTAGAACAACCTCTTACCTCGATGACACTAACTATGTCTTTATATTAGACTCTTTGACTTTGTCATTTCTTGGCAAAACATACGTTACATACTCGATGTGTAAACGGAATATATTCATCCGTTTCGTGGGTTTTATAGCTAGAAGGTTCAGAGTCTTGCAGGAAGTATGGATACTCCCGTGGTGGGGGCGGGGTTGGATCGCCACTGTACCCATGTGGGCGTTGGATTCATTCGTGTTGATTGTAAAACTTGTCTCGACATGCGTGGTTGCTTTCGTACGGATACTCATACCACCAGCCATGAAGAGCTTATGTGGTGAAACTGTTCTGGTAAAAGCTTTCTTTCATCAGACATTTTTCGTAGAGCATCGTGAATTTTGTGGGTGTGCTATTAGGGACAAAGGATTTCTAGTCTGATCAAGAATCAAGATACATCTCTAATGGATAGATTATATCATTTTAACACGTAAATTATACAGACCTATGATCATTCTTCATTGAACCATTTTTCAACTAGGTACAGTTACTTATTATCTACTTAAACAAAACACATTTGGATCCTCTACTCACCTTCTTCGTCCTACCTTTTTGTTTATCCTATCACAGTGGCTTTTAACCGTTTCGTTAATAATCTTTGGTCTCCTTTAAATTTCCATATATAACGGTGGTCAAGATCACAGACAACTAGCGAAACTTTGCAAAAACAAACATTTTGGTGCCAAACACTTCACATATCCTGAGAGTCAATAACCATAATATTCCGATGTGGAATATCATATATACGCAGTTCTGTTTAGCAATTCAGAACTTCGTACATTAGTAGTTTAGTATTGGCTAAAGTTTCCAAAACTATTGTTATCAGATAACCGGTGCAGGTCACGGCATTGGAAGGGAGCTTGCCCTACAGTTGGCAGATCTCGGAGCCACCGTCATTTGTTGGGACAACGACGGGCGACGAAATAAAGCAGTCGTTGACGAGATAAGGAAGAATGATGGTGATGTGTGTAACATTAATCTATACATATAATAAAAACGTAACGAGCCGCTGTCTGTACATGGAAGATTCATGAGAAAAAATATTATAGGAGGCCTTAATTAACGCAATAGAACCCAAAACAATGATTTTTGGAATTTTTGTCTGTTTGTTTGTGCACGCTAATCTCAGAAACGGCTTATCCTATCTGGATGGGTCAATTATATATTCTGGTAAGTTTCACTTACCATTTAGTGTTTAATTCAAGTCAATCGGTTGATAAATAAATAAGTTATCGCAATTTTAAGAACTTGCTGAACGTTTGTTGGCGCGGGTTAGGCATTTTCAAAATGCTGCCCAAAGTCAATTTTCGCAAAGTCGCGGGCACAGCTAATTTTGTAAATAAAACTTATATAATATGAGAGGATATAAAAAAAGTTATAAAATTTAAGTATGAAGTCGCATTGAATCTGTCAAGTGGACTAATAAATTGAAAGGAAAATTTATGTTTGGACTTATCAACACATCTTTATATAATTTTTTTCTTAATTAATTTACCTTTTTCAATACCCAACGGCAATAAAAGCTTCCTAACCTCGCGAAATAAACGTAATAGGGTTTTACGGAAACCACAGGAGCTTAATACACCTATATAGATGTAGCCTAGTCATATGTCCTAACCACATTTCCAGTGCTACGGCTTCACAGTCGACATAACTGCTCGGGATCAGGTTGCGACCCTTGCGGCGAGCATCCGACGTCAGCTGACTGAAGTATCCATGGTTATCAGCAACGCGGGGTCACTGACCTGCGGCTCGCTAACACATCTCCGACCGGAGAGTATTAGCAGGATCATTGAGCTGAATTTGTTGGCGCACTTTTGGGTAATTTTAGCTGTTCCATGACTCTTGATTGATTTAGTTATAGAGGTCATAGAAATTCTAGGTAAAGCTTTTGGGATATGAGAAAGCCTCAAATGTGATGCTGAGAGTCTGTAGAAACAATTAAAGAGTTTAAATTTATATATAAAATCATTACCTAGTGTTAAAACTTCACCAAGTAATAGAAACTATTAGAAACATAGACATTATGTGTTTATTGAAATAAGCTTAATACTTATAAATATGGTAACTAACAATGAATTCAGATTATCGAGGCGTTCCTGCCGAGCATGATGGAACGGCGACACGGTCACATCGTGGCCATCAACTCCAGCTGTGGGCTCATGCCATGGCCGGACATGGCTCCGTACTGTGCGGCGAAATTTGGATTAAGGGGTATGAACGAATGAATATGTGTCATATGCCTTACAAATTGAGTCAAGGGATTTGTATAAATGGGTCGTTTCCTGTAACTTAAAAAAAACTATGAGTGAAAACTCGACACTACGAAGAGAAACAACCTAGGTAACCTAGAACGTTAAACTTCGTTAGAATTCCGAAATTTGGTTAGTAACATCTTTATGTAGGTAGGTAAATAGTGAAGTTAAAGGTATATATACAAATTAAAGCTACTATATCTAATCTACTTTGTATCAAAAAATGGCTTATTATGGCAAATTCGATACCAACCTTTGGAAGCTAACTCCGTCTCCCGTGCAATTATTGTGTACTTCTTAAAAGATAATGATAGCGTGTGTTCTAGGTTTAATGGAGTCCTTATCCGAAGAATTAAGACTGGATACGTGGACTAAGAATATTCATATAACGTCTGTTTACCTGGCTACAGTAGCAACAGGGTTGTACCCACCACCATCTCATAGGTTTACTTGGTGGTACTCTGAGATCACCGCTAAGGAGGCTGCTAGGGTTATTATTGCAGGTACTTAACCTACAAGGATGTGCCAAAATAATCTTTGGTACCAAATGTATATATGAAGGTATAGTACACGTCATTTATGTTTAGCGATTGACGAGAATAGCTGCACATCGGTAGAATCGCGCTCGTAATTGACGTATTGGTGCGAGAAGGACAACACGACTGGGACAACCAATCAACGCTCGCGCACCCGACGATCACGCGCCGTCCCCTCGATACCTTATTTTTGACTTCTGCGCAGGTTTCCTTCAGCGCTAAAGTTTCGTGACGCGTACTATACCTATGTTTGAAATATAGGGAGTACATGTTTCATAATTTTACTAAATTTAAAAGTTTTAACGAAACTAAGAAAGAGAAAGGCGAAAATTGGTCCAAATCTTATTTTACAAACTAAAATTTTGCCAATACTTGTATAATAAGTGCGTATGTACCTACCGAAGTTGGGAGAAAAAGTACTTAATCATCCATTCCTTTATACCACTTGCAATAAATTAAATATTCATCCGCATTAAGTTGATTGCTTTGTTTCGACATGTTGCGACCGGATACTATTTTGTAACTTTAAAAGGCTAGGCTAGCGATGCGCGACGGAACACCGGTGGGTTTTAGTCGGTAGTGGCCGATATTAGGCGAGTCCGACATAACCGCCTCCTCCTCCCCCGGGGAGGACGCGGTATCCGTAAAAGGATTTCCCCCCGTAAAAAAAAAAGGCTAGCGATAGCGAACTAAAAAAGACCTTAAAATTCTTTAAAAATTTTAAATTTAGAAAATCCATCTATTGTATCCATAGGTAATATGTAAACATTTTTACTCATATTATCAGTAGTTAATTCAACATCAATGTTCGCTTTCAGGAATCCGCAAGAACCGCACGTGCATCAGTATACCCCCTTCCATGAAGACATTCATTGATATTAATAATTTATTGCCATATAGAATAAAGCTTATTTTAACGGATTTCTTCAACTACCCACATAGAGGATGGTTTTGCTTTTGTTAAGAATAACTATTGTATTTAAATATGCATCTAAATTTTTATTGTGGTTAATCCAAATGTGTGTTTTATTATTCTGTATTTTTTTTAGCTATAGATAAACTACTATTTAAATTATTTTGAGGTGTTTTATTTTATTAGATTGAGATAACCTATCATATTTTACCACATAAATAAATTTCTTGTTCTACCAAATACACACATAAGAAATTAAATTACTTAACACATTTTGTTGACCAAGGAGGAGACTTGTTCTGAAAAGCACTGGCTAAAAAACAGAGGGATATAAGCTGGTATTTAAAAAAAGTGGGGATTCCTACTATTTGCGGTTCTGCTTCAACATTTTTTCCCACAAGTTTTTGTATCAATAAATGCTATTATTGCTATTATTAATAACAAAACAACAAACAATAATGGAAATATTAATAATAATACAAAACAGAAAATATGATTATAACCCACAGCTATGTTTATTCAGTTCAATACTATTAACAGATTGACCACACTTCTCACACATAACCATTTCAATGTGTTGCAACATATGTTCATCTCTTTTCTGTTCATCCACAAATACTTGCGAGCAAGTAGGACACTTATAGTTCCCAGTGTGCTGCAGGGAATGCCGAAGCAACGTCAGTCGTGAAGAGAAACATCGGCCACATGATTCACAGAGATGTTTAGTTTTCACATCAGTGTGCTTTTTAGCATGATCATACATTTCTTTGCGGTTTGTCGTTGTAAATGTGCAAACCTTGCAACTGAAAATAATTTAATTTGGATAACTTAGAATAAACAAAATATTTTGAAATTTAAATGAAAATGTTTGTTTCTGATTAAAAAAAAATAATAGGATATTTGCAGATAAAATTACAGGCCACTATTTTTTTTAATAAACAAACACAATTCCTATGGATATTATAGATAAAACAGTTTTTACATGATAATATGTAATAAGAAGCTTTTTTATAGGAATTTGATAAGCTTTAAGCCAAAAAATATAAAATGAATTGATTATACCTATATTTAACACTAGCGGACCCGTGCCCACTTTGTTGGGCATAATGTTAATACCTTTTTTATATAGCCTATCACACTCAGTACTAATGTGGCTTTCAATTGGTGAAAGAGTTTTTAAAATCGGTTCATAAGATTCCGAGATTACCCCTTACAATTTAACAAACACACAAACTTTACTCCTTTATATATTAGTATAGATTAAAAAATACAATAAAAACATAAAATAAAATTCAAATTATGCTAGTAACTTACATGTAGGCACTTACCGGAAGTTGCAAGGTTTATTATGCTCTAATTTGTTATGTTTGTTCAACGCTTCACTCCCCATGAACGTTAGTCCACATGTATCACAGATCCGTTGTTCTGCTTGCAACACATGTTTCTTGGCATGATTGAACAACTGAAACCGCTCCGTAAAAGTCTCTTTACACTGTCTACATCGATACATGAACCCCATAGATGCTATATGATCGATATTACAGTACTTAGTATGTGCTAATAGCTTCTCGTTATTCTCGAATTTTCTCCCACACGTACAAGTTAACGGAGCTGTAATGTTATGAGTCAATAGATGCTGTAACATTTTCTGCTTAGAGTTAAACAGCTTGTTACAAAGAACACAAGTTCGGCTTGCACTCTCACAGGTACTTAAATGTCGAGATAAAGTTTCTATGCTATCCAAAGGTTCTTTACAAGCGAAACAGGAATGGTTATTATTCTTTGGCTTCGATTCTTTTATTAATATTTCCTTAACTATCTCTATATCGGAGTCTAAAATGTCTATATCCATGTTAACAGACTTATCTTTTACATCTTTCTTCTTTGGACTACTTGATTTTGCTTTGTTCGGTAATTTATCACTTTCTGTCCGATCCAACATGTTTACGATTACCGGTATGTCTTCCTTACCTAAGTTATTTAAATAATCTTCAATATTAGCTGTGTTATTTAGAAAATCAAGAAGAGAATCAGAGTTATACTCGGAGTCCGGTAGCGGCGTAATAATAGTTTTAGTTTCTGGAACTTTCTTTTTATCTTGAACATAAGTGTCTAACCAGTCTTGAGAAAAACGCGCGTTTAGTTGAAAATTATAGAAATTATTCAACAAAGATATACATGACTCGCAAATAGTCTTTGGCAAATTATCATTTTGATTTACAGTAATTGAAAGGCAGGATTTAATATGAACGTGTATAAGAGGATCGTCAAAAATGGAAACATGTTTCGATTTTATATCCAGACAAATTCGGCAGTAATTGTCGAAATTATTAGCCTCCATTATTAAACCAAATCTTCATTTATTATTGATAATTTCTTTTAGATGTACATCAGCATATAAAGTTTATAAAAACAAACATTACTGACTACAACTGTGAGTGTGAAATAGCCATCGAAATTCGAAAATTCGAAATCGAATTTTTAATTTAACTGTCAAAACTTTTGAATGATCCAGCGAATGACATTGACGTTCAATGTGTTTAACTAATAAAATGAGAATTTGATTGCCGAAAAATTTAAAAAGAATTTGTTGAATTTGCCAGGTCGTTTATATTTAATTTTTAGTTTAAGTGGATTTATAAAACTCTTAAAAATCTCTTAATAAGAAACTGATAAGGAGAACGTTGTCTTTTTAACTGTCAAGTGTCAAGTGCTACACAAATGATCAAATCCTACAATTCAAAATTCGGAGTTTTGGCGGGAATCAGGCGGCGTCTATTTGTAATCTCAATTGAATATTCGTTTTTTGGTGCATATAGTCATTTAATGTTTGATCTTGAAAGTGATTTATGCAGTAAATTAGCTAATAAGTGTCCAGGAAATGAAGAATTCATTCGAGAGCGCATAGTGGCGCCGTTTCGGTTGCTCCAAGATTCATCGAGGTTCTTCGAAAAGTTCACTATCATTTTGCAAAGAGTAGAACGAAACGACTGACTGACTCGACTAAAGATGACTTGATGACGATTTTACTTGACTCATATCGACTTTTACCTTGACCACGTTGCCTCTGAATACATTGACACTGGCAAAAAGCTAAACGCTAATGCCATAATATAAAAAAAATCAGAATTCAACTGTCAGATGATCAGAATTCAGATGACAGATCACACTTCACAGATGTGATTCGTGAACTTACCGCGGCGAAAATGTTGTGATTTGTGAATGTCGTTGTCGAATGTCGATACATTGTTATTTAAAATTACGAAAAGCTGCTTTCGGTGAATATCGTTTCTTTAACCAGTAACCACCTATTTGACTTATAACGCACAGCAGTTACCGTAAATGCGAAATATATTATTTGTATAAAGAGCGCAGTTAATACTGCGACATAAAATAAAAATGACTACAAATGAAAATACGGGTATGGAGGCCGAAGAATCTTTATTGTATTCAGCAAGACATGGTGAGATTGCCGTGGTCAAGGGTCTTTTGGAGGCGAAAAAGGACGGAAAGCTTACTTTAAACATAAATTGCAAAGGTACATGAATATATTTATTTCTATTTTATAAATATTATTTTATTTTTAAACCAGTTATGATAACTTGCACAACAATAATTATAGCTTTAAGAATGTGCTTATCGATATGCAAATGATGCTATACTATATTCGGTTGTTGCAATAAAATGTTTCTAAATATTTTTTTTCTTATTGTCTTGTTTAAAAAGCGTATTGTGTTCACATCATCTCAATTTTAATAGTCACATTAGTAAAAAAATCCATTATAGGTACTTAATTAAAAAATTACTTAGAAGTAGGTACTGTAGAAACCAGATTAACTAACTAATTGTTTATTTTACATTCCAATTATTGAAAATTGTAATAATCAAACATATGAAGAACATAATAAGGACTTTTTAGGGTTCATAATTTTTTGAAGGATGCATAATAACTAAGATCTCGAAAATCATACCGTGATATTTAATTTTAGTGTTTATTCTGCTTAATTTAAACAACATTTAAAATCTCTTTTCGATTTTTGTATAGGCAAAAGTAAAACCAATCTTGGATGGACACCTCTTCAATTAGCAACCTACTTTGGTCACAAGGATGTTTCTGAAGCTTTACTGGAAGCCGGAGCAGATGTTGATGAAGTCAACGAGAATGGGGACACGGCCTTACACAAGGCTTCGTTTATTGGAAATGAAGTGAGTTTTTATATAACATAAAAAAATTAATAAATACAAAGGTTCACTTTAAAAAGACCTTAAGAAGTAAAGCAAGAACATAATATCATTATTTTTAAAATTTTTATTAAAAATTAACAGCTATTAAAAAGTGTAATTGTATAAATTGCAAGTGCTCTAGACTAATGTTATAAAGGGTAATGATTATAAATGAATATTTATATTTTTATATGTAACCTATTGTAAATCTGAACGAATTGTGTCGGTGCCGTATATGTGTCATGATTGGATGAAACAGGCTCCTGAAAAACAGTATTTACTATCTTGGGAGCCTGGGTAAAATATTTTGTAAAACACCTTATTATGGAAATAAATTATTATTATTATTAAAGAAGTACAGTTTGTGTTTGTATATTTTTTTAATTGTAAGGGGTAATCTCGGGATCTGCTGAAACGATTTCAAAAATTCTTTCACCAATAGAAAGCTACATTATTGCTGAGTGTCATAGGCTATATAAAAAACTGAAAAATAAAAAAGCTTTTATGTGGCTTTTGTGTGGTTTTTTAAAGTGAATCGGAAAGTGATCGGAATGATAAAAAAGGATTATATTATTATACACCAGCCTTAATAATAATAATTTCAGGATCTAGTGATACTCCTACTTAACCACAATGCCGACGTAAATATAATGAATGGTGAAGGTAAGACTCCATGTGATGTGTCTAAGACGCAAGACGTTCAGAGGCTACTGGAAGCAGCTGAACGGGCCATGAGATATGAGAGGGAACGAAGATTATTGACCGCGGCTAAAGAGGGACTGATCGATGAACTTCAGGAGTTGGTAAGTTATTTTTTTTTAAATTTTATTTTTTATATTTGGACAGGCAACACAGGCGAAGTCAATTCAAATGTGTAATAACATGTGACAAATAAATAAAAAAAATTCAAAACAACTATTCCTAAAAAAATGTTGTATGAAAATAATAATTGTTATTTGTGTTAACAAATTAAAAATAAAATTGTTGCCATGAAGAATTTTAGTTGTCAGATGAATTAATGATGATATTCTTCAAAAGTTTTTTAATATGCTTATTTTACATTTTTATATACCTATGTATGTAAAACCACGATTGAATATTCTATTACCTAGGAAGTAACATAGGAAGATAACCACAGACTTATTTGATATTAAATAAGCGCGTTCTGCGGTTTTTACCCGCGTATTTTTTTCGTTCCCAGGTCATAGTAACTAATATGTTAAACCAGGTAGTCTACCAGTATCCCAAACTTCAGCCAAATATGTTCAGTAGTTTTTGCTTAAATGAGCAGCAAATATACATTACAATTTATAGTATTACGTTTATAGTATTGGTACTATTAATAAACTTGACGAAATCAAAACGATTATGCAAAATATTTATTTTTATTTTTTTTATTTATTTATTTATTCTTTGTTAATACAATACAGTCATTACAATATTAAAAAATCTTAAACTATTGGAAATGTTGTAACTGGTGGCCTTATCACTTAAAAGTGATTTCTACCAGGCAACCAAACACATGAAAAATCATAGAATAACAATATATTTAAAACGGAGTCGAATTGCAACATTAAGAAAAAATAATATAATATGTTATGAATTTGAATGTGAAAATCAATTTTGTAATACTCTTAAGTAGAGAACGCAACATTTCAAGGTTGTGTGAATGAAAATCCTGCTAATAAATGCAAAATGGAATTAGATGAGTTTCGGTATGTTGTTAGATTAAACCTTGGATTAACATAGAATACCCATTTACCCCATTATTGTCTCGGAGATTGAATCTAAGCGGGTATTAGGTACTTAAAAAATTCGAGTTCATTATCTATACTTTTATATTAATATTATAAATAAGCAAAGTTTTATGTGTGTTAAATTGTAAGAGGTAATCTCGGGATCTATTGAACCGATTTTAAAAATTCTTTCACCAATTTAAAAGCCACATTATTACTGAGGGTCATAGGCTATATAAAAACCGAAAAATAAAAAGTATTTTACGTACTAGTCCGTTTTGTAAAGTGAATCGGAGATAAAACTACGAAAGATATATTTTTGCATAGCATATGTCTAACTTTTATATTTAAGTTACAAAAATAAAAAAAGATAATCAACATTATGACCAACGAAGTGGGCACAATGTCAGTTAGTTTATATATAATTCAATTCAAATGATCAAGATCAAAACCTTATCATCTACCAACGGCCATTTCAGCTAAGCAGTTCGAATCCGCCCAATATAAACTGCGTAGACGCTCAGGGCAACTCGTGCCTGCACTGCGTCGCGTACCGCGGCCACGCGCGCCTCGCCGTACTGCTTCTGCAGAACGGGATCGATACCACACTTCGAAACAACAGCGGTGGGTAAATTATTGACTACTTTCTATCAGGTGACTCGCTTGCTCGTTTGCCCCCCTATGTTATAGAGAAAAAAAATAATAAAAATAAAACCTTTCACGACACTTATACACAGCGCCATCTAGTCCCACGTTAAGCAGAGCTTGTGTTAACGCAACTAGATAACGGATAAATTACAAATACATACTTTTCTTTTGCGATTACATAAAACCATATTAATACTAATAATATAGATGCGAAAGTAACTCAGTCTGTCTACCTGTCTGTCCGTTCATCACGCTAAAACTACTGAACCGATGAGAACTACGAAATTTTGTACAGAGATAGTCTAAAGTCTGAAGGACCCAAATTAACCCCCAAAAGGTAGCGTGAGAGGTTAAAATTTTTTATAATTATACGCTTAACGGCCAAACCGCTGAACCGATTGTAATGAAATTTAGTACGCAGATGGTCTAAAGCCTGAGATAAAACATAGTTTACCTTTTAACTGGAAAAAAGGGTTATAAGGAGGGACGACCCCCCCGGTCGTCAAAGTTTACATAACAACAGCCATACCCCGGAAAGACACAAATGTAAATTGCCCCCATTTATAGCCGTCTGTTGTACCCTAGTTAGTTGTTGTTTCCGTGTCGAGGAATATCGGGAATATGGAATTGACTCAACTCTCCGGAACAAAAGCGGTAAGAACATACCCCCTTTTTATAGCAATGTTTTACCCTAGTTACTTCTTGCTTCTGTGATAATTCGGGAACAAAATGATCCTGCAAGTGTAACTAGGATATGCCAAATTTAAGATAAATACATTTAGTAGTTTTTTTTTCCGGAAATGATCAAGAAATATGCTTAAATGCTTCCTGACGAGATGTCGCGCTTATAATATTAGAAGGTTCTATGGACATTTAGGTATTGTATATTTTAGTTAAGTAAAAGAGAATTTATACGAACTATAATAAAATAAGATTTTAAAAGCAGTAAGAAAGACAAACTACACTATAGTCTTTGGTCCTTTGAGCCGGATAGTTATATAGGTATATTTAATCAGTAAACTAAAGATCGTCAAGAAGTGGCTAAAGATGTGGAGATGAGGAAATTTAATGCACTACTATTGTTTTTGGTCCTACGAACCGGATAGTAAATTTAGTCACTAAATTGTAGGACGTGTAGCAATAGTCCTGGATAAAGACACGATAAAATTCATTTACTATAGATTTGGTCTGGATAGTAAATTTTTATCTGCTACAAACAGGTGGTCTAGCTATAAATCTGACTAAAGACGCGGAGACAAAAATACATGAACTATAGTTTTTATTCATTCGAGCCGGATAGTAAATTTTTATTTCTTATCTCTTACTAAGCTTACTAAACTTGCGAATATGAAGGATGTATATGAACTATAGTTTTTGGTCCTTCGAGCCGGATAGTTATACATATTATATACATATTTAATTTGTAAATTGTAGGACGTCTAGCAATAGACCTGGCTAAAGACGCAGAGATGAGAGAAGTGCTCAGCGTGAGGCCGGTCCAGAGGCTGCAGCGGACAGCTTCCAGGTTCGAAGGGCCCTTGCTCAAGAGATCCAGGTTCCTTGGATGGAGATCTGTTTGGGTACGTTATGCTAGGAACAATAGAATTCAAAATATCATTTTGTAATTGATACTTTTTAAGTAGGTAATAGTGCATTAGTGGACTTTTAGTATTCTTATTTTAAAACGATGCTAGCTCTTGGGATGCGAAAATCTAAAGGTTTTTATTTAGTGTGGGTTCGTCTTAGAAATTTTTTACCTATATCCACGAAGGCTGTGCTGGCGCAATCTTTACTTCTTTCTATTTTGGATTATGCTGATGCAAGTTATTTGGACCTTACTGAGGACCTTACTTACGACTAAACAAATAAGAACGTTTTCAAAATTTCTCTATTCGGTTCATATTTGGTTTGCGCAAGTATGGACCCATATCTGAATTTCGCTCTAAACTCAATTGGTTGCAAATCCGCCTTCGCTGGAATACTCATCTTCTTTCTCTTCTATATTCTATACTTTTCGATCCTATAACACCTCTCTACCTAAAGGTATTAGGTTCGTGTTCATGGGCTCTTCTCATGAGCTCGATTTACGCTCCTCGGACCTCACACTTAGTATGGCGCCACACAGCACCAAATATTATGACTCGGCGTTCGCTGTACAGGCTGTGAGGTTGTGGAACTCCCTTCCTGTTAACATCCGCAAAGCCCAAACAATAGCAGCTTAATAGTCCGGGATCCCTGGTACATTTTTCCAACTGATTACTATCAAGCTAATTTTTGGTGAGTAGCTTTATTTTGATGAGACGCCCAATAATTTCCTATACCAAACTCTCGATTGTGGTAGCTAACAGAGGTAGCAAGGATAAAATATGTCGATTTGGTGATTTAAAAATATTTATTACTAAATGATTTTTCTTCTGTTATATCTCAAGATAATTATCTAAATTACTTGA